>JAQIXG010006083.1:0-10693 GCA_034700105.1 Oconnorella tubifera
CGATTCGATCAAGCAAAAATTCTGAGCGTAAAAAAATGCGCGTAATTTTATTTTAAGGCGATAATACACAGAAATCAAATGAAAATAACTTGATAACCTTGAAATAATAAGGTCATCATTGGAAACCTTGTTGAGAGACCCGTAATGGAATAGTCACGTCATTGTAGATAAGTTACTAGGTATTAGCTGTTGCATGAAGAAGATTGTGAAGAAATTCGATCAGGAAACGCTTTGATGACTTCCTGGTTTTTAACACGAGAAAAATCTATATTTGGTACGTTACTACGCACAACAGAACATAGTATATATTGCAAAGATAAATGAACCAATAACTAAAGTAAAACAAACAAAATAGAAAAATTAAGGAAGAAAGATTGAAGAAAAAGCAATTTAGAAACTATAGGCTGATATTTAATAACTAAAGTAAATCGGTGATAAATTATCATAATATAGAATAATATTGAGTATTTAATTACTCTGTTAATAAAACTAAACAACATGTGTTAATTTGTGTTACACATTTTTTGGTTTATATCATTGACACAATTTGTAAGAATGTCACAATTTATAACTGAATTTTCTTTCTCAATTAAAATGTAATAGTTTTGCGTTATTTTCTTTGTGATCTGAAAACGTTAGTAGACGCGTATACGGTCGCTTCTACTGCTCATACTTTTCCAACATTCTAGCAATTCAGAGTACGAATAAACATCGATGTTGGATAATATCGAGATGCCGATAAATGTATTCAATATTTTTGAAATAATCGGTGATTTGCGAAAAACAGTATATTTTAAAAATCAACACAAATCACTGTGACTGTAATTTAATATCTAAATATGAAGCTTAAAATAAAGTTATTACGCAAATAGTCTTTAAAGTTGAGAAGATGAAGATATACAATTACCGATGTGCTTGTCAAAACAAGACAATTATTAACATTCAATATAGTGACTAATTATAGTTAATTGTTGCATGTAATATTGCAGTTTAATTGTTTCTGCCCTTGTATAAATAGTCGAAGGCTAGATAAAAATTAAAACGATGTCTAATTGCTCAACTTCCAACGAGTCTGATATTTACGTTCCTGACCATGTTCTGTCAGCAGTCTATGCCGTATCATCGTTACTAGCTTGCGTAGGAAATACTCTCGTTCTAGTAGCCTTGGTCATGAATAGAAATCTTCTCAAGAAAAATTTCCACATTCTTATTTTTAATCTGTCCATAACAGATCTTATCATCGGATTATTGGATCTACCTTGGGTGGTAAGTTTTCTATTGAGAAATGACTGACCCTGTTAATTTTAAATTGCATATTGATATGATAGCCTTCCACCCATCTTGCTGATATCCAGCCATTCATCCATCTTACGATATATTGTAACTTATATGTGTAGGCCCTAAATATAGATCTAAATTTAACATTAAACTAATGAGTGTTTAAATTCGAATCCGTTTAAAATTATAACTCAAAAATAAAGAAATAAAAAATATGTTATCTTATAATATATTTTTGCTATGTTAAAAAAGAATACGTCTTTGTTTAATCATTTAGATTGTGTTAAATGAATTTGACACGTGGCAGTTTGGTTCTATCTCCTGTGCATTGCTTTTGTTCTGTGATTGGGGAATGACTTTTATCAGCATTTTCCTTCTTGTAGCTATTTCACTGGATAGGTAGGCCGTTTGAATTATATATATCTATGGATTATCATGTACTACGCATGCAATTTTTATTGTATCATTAAGGTACGCCATAAGAATTTTAAGGTGGGCAATAAATGTTCTTGTAACCTGGCGTTCTTTACCCAATCATTGTATCGTGAATTTTGAAATGTTAAAATATTTTAAAATATTTTTTGATGTTTAATATGTAAGTAAATAATTTTGTGATTGATATAGTAGCCAAAGAGAATCATATACTTTCATGGAGAAAAATTCTTTCATGCCTGTAGATCCTGATTACGCTACTGGACGTTATATCTTTCAATTGATATCTTCTTAAAAATAATTAAAAATAATGATCGATCTCTGTTATATTAAAATATGGAATAATAATAATAGTCATAGAGATTATAACTATTAATAAAAGACTATACTACAGGTTATAATGTAAATATCTAAATAGTATTTGAATTATCTATAGCAATGACAATGCAATCAAATTCTACTTAAAGTGGACAGTCGAGCAATACTCAGTGAAATAAACTTTCAAATTATCATATTGCTATGGTAATTTAATTGTCATATCACTATGATAATTTGACACATCACTATGATATAACAACGAGAACTTTTGTCAATATTACAACATAAACTATTAACTAAGTCATATCGCTAAAACATATATGTTAAGTGTTACATCCTTATATGATATTATCTATTATAATATGTCACAATTGCATACATAATAAGTATGCTGTGTTAACTAACAAACCTTAGACAAACGTATACATTGTATAGGTACATGGCGGCCTGTTGGAGTAATGTTTATCTTAGACACAAGAATGGCAAATTAGCTTGGATTGCTGTCGCCTGTATTTGGTCTGTATTATTAGTGCTGCTACTGTTGCGTCTGTCTGTATTACTAGCGTTGCCCGACGACGTGAAATTTTTTATAATTAATTGAATTTGCATACGTTTTAACGTTAAAGAATTATTTATTTTAATATTTTATCCGTGCTATCGCAAGAGCGCACGCGTACATTTGTACTTCTATCAGTTATACACATAACATATATTTGATAACTAAGAAAAAGAATTGAGCAGGGACGTCATTTAAATGTGACGCTAAATTACCCCCCACCCCAAGAAAAGCAAGTTGTAAAAATGTGGTGATTATTTTGTAACATTGGAGAATCTGGTCAGGTTTCCACCAACCTCATGAAAACAACTAAACCCCTTGCTCTTTAAAGTTAATATATGATACTACAGTTGATTTTAACAGGATATTTCTGTTCATCACTTGGACTCCAGCATTCATTGCAGACAGAGTCAGAAAGTGGGATGATGTTAGTCAATGCGATTTCCTTATAGAATCTAATCGAGAGTTTGGTCTATATATCATCATTGCAGGTTAGTTATAAATTGTAAAATATAATTATCCGAAAATTCTCCATGGCTTTAAGTTATTGGCTGTGCTCTTGTTCAGCTAATACTCGGTCTTTACTCCATACTAATGCGTTCTCATTGATATTAAAAAACCAACCTAAGAAAATAACTAGGCAAATTGAAAATGTTTAAAAACTCACTTAATTTAAATGCATGAAAATTTATAATTGATTGATTGTTAGTGACCTGCAATACTGAAAAAGTTGTAGGATAACTTTGGAATTTGTTTTGTTTGATAAAATATTTTTTCCAAATTTTTGCTAGGTCCACTGATGATAACAAGATTTCATATTTGGTCATTGTCACATGTAAAATTGGGGAGGGTAAAAATTGTATGGTTTTATATCTATACCCATTGTGCATTGATCCACATGGCTGTGTATTTCAACATAATATTACGCAACATAATATTATGATTTATGTTAGTTACATTCAATATACTTTACTGCATAATGAATGTATAACTTTGAACGCATGCCTAGTATGCCAGGCTATACATGATATTGCATCTGCTTTTTTGTGGGTTTTAATCGTTTTATTTTGCCGAGTCTGTTTAAATTTTGTGTCTGTTGCTATTTACAGGCTATCACATTCCAAGCATATTTATGATCTTTGCATATATCAAGGTTTTCTTGAAAGTACGCCAATCCCACAAAGCTGTGTTTCCTAGAGCAGCTTCTCAAATATCAGAAACTACTCATCGCACTGAATCAAAACAAGTCACAAAGTTAGAAGTTCCTGAAGAAATGACTGATAATCAAACCGCCTGTACTTCTACTGAAGCAACTGTAGAAGAAGTTGAAGCAAAATCGAACGAATCAAAAAATAATCTTAGTGTAACAGATGAATCGATAGAAAACGGTCGACAAAATTGTAGTCCTGCGCAAGATGATAACTTCAAATTTGAAAAGATTAAAGAAAATAAACTTGAAGACAAATTGTCCGATAGTTTTCCTATGAATATTCCTAAATTAGAACCAGAAAATGATGATTTAAAAAAGATCCAATCTCTGGATGTTAGTTTACAAGATACCACAAATAAGAATCAAGATTCTGCTCATGAAACTCCAGTCATTCTACCAGAAAGATCATCTTCTCTAAGTTCTCTTTTAAACGATAAGAACTTAGATATAACAGAATCTCAAATTGATGATCTAACCAAACCAGAAACAAGGGAACATTATTTAAGCGATATGCATGTAGTTAAGAAAAGTGACTTTAATGAAATAGATATACCTATTCTTGAAAATAATGAGGTAGTTGTTGGTATGATAAAGGAAAATACTACAGAAAATACTGATGATGCTCAGGCTGTTTTGTCATCAGAAACTTCAGCTACGACTAACCAAATCAAATGTACTGCACATGACACAAGCTCTCCAGCTGATAAACTTCCACACAGTCAGAAAAATTTGTTATGTAAGACTGAACCAATCAGCGAAGTTATATCTAAAACATCAGGGAATAATCTAAGCCACACATTTCTAACTCAAATCGTGGATAAAAGCATTTTCATTAAGAAACCAATTTCAGTTAAAAAATCGAAGCACTACTCGTATAGTAAGCGAGAACTAAAAGTCATAAAGACTTGCTCCATAATTGTGTTAGCTTATATTGTTCTGTGGACGCCTTTCCATATCTGCGCAGATATACTTTATATTTTTCCATGCTTAAATATCAACACCGCCTCAGATTACACAAGCGCATTGACTTATATTAACTCTGGTGTAAATCCAATACTCTACGCCATTGGCAGCCCAGAAATTAGAAAGATTCTAAAGCGATTAGGAAATTGTAACTTTTGTTTATGTTTCTCAAAGTGTATATCATACCTAAAAAGATAAAATTAATAATATTTTAATATATAGGCTACCTTTTATGAGAGTACTTTCTACCTGAGTAAATCTCGCATTTACCAGCTTTATTTTTATTATTTTTATTTTGGTTTATTAATAGTCAGTGTATCTATAAAATGTTGAGAAGTATTTTTCTATAATCAAAAAATGACCGTTTTATTATTAGGACATTTGCTATCTTGAAAATAATATTTTTAATTTATGTTAAATATTGATTTAATTTTTGAACTAATTTAATTCTGTAATGTTTATTTTAATAGTAATCATTCGTAGAAGTTTGTGTTGATTCAAATTTCTCCAATACAAATAATTTGTTAAACTAATATTTCTCGTAGTAGTAAAAATATTTTTACAATTGAGATAAAAAAACAGATAAAGCCAATTATAAAATTCTTTTCTTTGCTTAGAAAAAAACCAATAATTATTTTTAAATTTAAAGATTTTAACAAATAAATTTATTCTCAAGAGGTTGACTGATATCATAAAATTCTTACTGACGTTTTTTACATTCATTAGTCATACGGCTTATACTTAATTAAACTTATCGAAAATACAACTTTATTTGAATTTTAATAAGTTTATCGAGCTTAATATTCTTCACAGTTGATCTGTTGATTCCCGTGAATGTTTATTTTATCAATTACTTGCTGCCCCTTTAGTAAGACCTTAGATGCATCTGAGATATCATTTATTTACAAACTTTCGTGAAATATACTGTAAAGTTATAGATATAAATAAATTTCTATATTCTCATGATTTTAAAATTAATTTTTTTTATAAAGACTTAAATCAACCTTTAAATGACAACACGTCGAAAGAATAAGATTATGTTTTTGTCTTTTTGTCGACTAAATGGACTTTTAGGTTTTTTATATTTGTTAATATTGATCTGTACTACATGTATGTAGAACGTTGGCGTGCTCAGTCATGGAGTCTCTTACTTGTTTGCTTAGATGAAAACAATGATTGCTGGAATCGGAAACGGAAGTTGCAGCTATTATTTTTGAATAAAGGCGTGATGAGTATACATTTATTATCGCCAGTTATACCCTATAGATATTAAGTAAGCCTACTGGGGATCGTTTTTTAGATTTGCATATAAAATGTTGGGCATTATAATTAAGGTTGTACCGAAATGATCACAAAGTCAATAAATTTATAAGTTTATTAAATTTTTCTGAATAGAATATTGAATGCAAAATGTTATCTGCAGTGAAATTTCAAATTATTCAAGTCAATGTCAGATAATTAATAAGAATTCAAACTTTCGGAGTGATTAAATAAGCATGACAATTTTTATTTACAATCTGCATAAGGCATTTTTCACCAGTAGATTTTTAGCAGTATATTCCACTAGCCCCCCCCCCTTTGATTCTGAAAAGTATTTTTTACATATATTTTACTGAATTGAATGAAAAACGCCCCCTCATAAAGACAAGAAAAAGCAAAGTAGTATTTGTGATATTGAGTATTGATATAGTCATTTCTATAGCTTAGAAGAGTTGGAGTAGGAAGCATAGAATAAAAATGTTGTACTGCAGGATATATTAGAGTATATATTTTAAATAAATAAAAAAAAACGAAATAAAACAAGTAATAAGCAAAAAAAGATCACCATACAATTTGTGAGAAACACTAGTTGCCCCGCTCTTCCTTGGAAAAACCAAAATGATTTTTGTATATGTCGCACTACACATTTCTAATGACTCTATATTAAGCTTATTAACACATAGGTTTTTAGTGAAACCAGTACAGCATCATTGATTACTTGTAATAAAGCGTTCAATATTGCGTGTGATGTTGACAAAGCACTTTAATTTCTGTTATTTCCGCAAAAAATGAAGGTGAACTTGATAGCAAGCTATTTATCCTGAATACAGATCATTAGATTATAACCAGACTTGAATAAGGATCACACAATATGTTTACAGCAATACAATCTATCACTACCTGCAGATAGTTTACACAAACGACACATCAAACGGCCAATCAATTAGCATTTTCAAAAAACTGTTCTTTCTAAAGTTTTTCCGTTATCTAATACGTGGTAACTGAAAATCGTGAACAGACTTATGCATATAATTTCTATACAATAATTTGAATATAGTGCTTATTTCTGATGAAAAATGAACAGCTGTATTACTGCATACTAGAACTGTTGGCCTACAGGCGACTTGTAATAGATCTTTAATTACTAATTGCTAGTACATTATAATGAGTTTACTCGTTTTTTAAACATATAAGTTATGATATAACTCTGTCAGAATATTAAAATTCACAGAGTGAAAGATATAATACAATTAAACTGAAATTAGGGAGCTTGGAATGAATGGTTGAATGAAATGATATAAAAGTTTCATTTCCGTGAATGGTCATTTTATCGCTGACTTTTTGCACTCTATAATAAGACCTTAATTTAACTGATATATAATTGATTCTGAGATATAATTTATTTATAACAAAGTTAAATTAATTATAAAGTTACAAAGATAAATAAAATTTCTATATTCTTAAAATAATTTTTAAATGAAATAATTTGTTTAAGTTTTATTACTTCCTTAGAAATGTGTAAATGACGACGCGTTGAAAGAATAAAATTCAAAAACATTACAAGTTGAAAGATCAAGTTGAGATTTTTCATCATCATCAATATGCAGAATTGTTCAACTTTAAATGTAACAAGCAATTATGTTCCGGATCATCTTTTGTCAGCTATCTACGCACTGGTCGCTCTGTTGGCTTCTGTCGGTAATACTGTTATTCTCATAACGTTTGTTATCAATAGAAATCTTCTCAAGAAGAGTTTCAATATTCTTATTCTCAATCTGACTCTAACAGATCTCGTTGTAGGATTACTGGATCTACCGTGGGTGGTAAGTGGCTAAATATTTATATCCAAATGTCAGTTAACACGTTAATTATATCATGCAAGTTTGTTGTCGCAGTGCTTGTAATAAATGTTCAAGAAAAATGATAACCCAAGGCTTGTTTTTAATTCAGCGTTGATGAAAATTCTGTGAATAGTTTTTTAAGAAGAGAAAAAATTCATCATTATCATTGAGATTGCTTTAACACATATGCTTTAATTTAAATTAATTAAAAAATTTAGACATCAACATTTTATATCAAATTGTAAGCATCAATATTATTACTACATTTTTCTCCGAGTCACTAACGCATTATTATTTGCGATTCATTTACTTTATGCAGATTGTGATAAACGAATTTGGCAAATGGCCTTTCGGTTCCATTTCTTGTGCTCTGCAGATATTCTGTGATTGGGGAATGACTTTTGTCAGCATTTTTCTTCTTGTCGCAATTTCACTGGATAGGTAAGTTGTTTGCGATAACCCGACAAAACGACACCAAATACATTAACCTGACAAAACGACCCCAAATACATTAACCCGAGAAAACGACCCCAAATACATTAACCTTGACAAAACCGCCCCGTCAATTCATTTAATGACCTTAATTATAGCAATAAACTTAACCTTAACCCTAGTTCCAACCTTAACTTCAATCCTAGCCCTAACTCGAACGTAACCTTAACCCTAAAAATTAATAGTCTATGACAATTTGTCGGGAAGTTTGATGGGTCACAGACGTCTACGCTTTATGTTCAGAAATAATTACCTGAAAATGTAGCTATTAATGGTTTATCAATATTAAATGGTGATATTTTCTGGACACCTGCAGTATAAATTACACGAGTAAATGCCAGATATACCAATAATGCTGAAACTTAGATATTTCTGTCTAATATCTATATATTTGATGAAATATACAGATAGCAGATATATATATGAAATATATAGAAAGTAGTCCAATTTTTCAATGTAAACAATTAATATAACTTAATTTAGGCAGGGAATTGATTTAATATTCCATTAAACTGAGTTTTAACTCATATTCAGAAATGTAAAATAATAATGAATGTGAAAGACTGTAAAATAATGACAAATTTTCATTACATTTATTTGAACAATGAAATCGAAAAATATGCTGGAACATTGTTTGTATTTATGGGACAACATATTTTACTTTATCCTTCGTGTTGAGAGTTGCTTTTTCATACAAGGCAAACTGTAAGTCGGTGCTAAAAGCATCGTCCTAACTAGTGCGTCAAGATACCGAAAATACCTTAACGCTTGCACACGGAATAAATTTTAGGAACTATTTTTAGAATAACTACGTGTTACAAATGACAATATAAAATCTGAATATTAAATGAATAGTTGATGTTACTAAAGAAATGATTTAACATACTGTAGATACGTTGCGGCTTGTTGGAGTAATGTCTATCATAGACATAAGAATGGTAAATCAGCGTGGATTGCTGTCGCATTCATTTGGTCTGTATGTTAGTTATGTAGTGTTAAACGTAATTTATTGTTATCTAATATGGTAATAATAAAATACTAATATTATAAAATATAAATTTAAAATTCCTCAATACAAAAGAATTTTTTTAGTAGCATATTTAAATCGTTTCTGATTTAATTGACTATTGTACTTTAATACTAACTAAGTAGGCCTATTTTAGCTAAGCTAAATATAAATTGATAATAAATTGGTCTTAGGTTATAGCCTAATTAATGATAGGCCTATTGTTTTTATTTACAAATAGCAGAATTTAAGCAAAATATAAAGAACGTATAAGAATTTGATCCATATTGTAATGTTACGGTATATTGTGTTGTTTTAAATATTATATAATGCGTAATATTCAATACATTGTAGTACTATATTGAAATATCAGCAAATAAGATCGTGCATATTTATCTGAATACTGGACAAACTATATAATAAATAATATAAGAAATACGATAATAACCATATATATCTTTTTTAATAGGATATTTTTATTTATCACATGGACGCCAGCATTTATACTCGACAGAATTAGACAATGGAAATATTTGGAGAAATGTGACTTCTACATCAACTTCAATCGAGAGTTTGGTCTTTATATTATAATTGCAGGTTAGATTTGCTTCATTATGTTTTAATGCTCTGCCTGAGTAAATATAAAATATTATTTTGCTGTTTTTATTAGGTAATCTATATTTTATTATTGCTGCAACATTATACTGATACTCAGTTTTTATTAATTATAAAGATTATAAAGAAATCAGGTGCAGCGTTCCTTCCTCTATTGTAAAAACAAATGACAGAAAACGATTTTTTTATCTGTATCAAAAAAGTATGCTATATCAATAGCAATATTATATTATAGTCATTGTGCCTACGAGTGAACATTATAGTGCATAATGACGATTGTCATGTAGAAGTTTTAAGATTGCGAATGAATGTTAAATTTCATTGCTCTCTGCAATAATCTAACCAAATGAAACAGACAATAACTTTTGTAAAAAATACTTTTTTATAACAACACTTTAATACATAAGATTAGATATTGTTCCGTAAAATTTTTTTTTTTTAAAAGATTATTCTTTGTTACGTGTGGATAGGTTCCCCGTGCAATTCAATAGTGAATTGATTTGTTAGTAACGTAGCGCTGTGTTCGTCTATACGGGTCATCTCAAAAAGTTGAATAATGAAGCCAATGAATTTAAATAAATAATTAATTAATTTATGATCAATTGGGAGATCTGTTAATCGATTCGTGGATTTTTATCATAAGTTTTTTTGTATGCAAAATTTCAAGTAAATGGTAAAATGGGAAGTTGGCTAAATATCGATGACAAGATTTGTACTATACT
>JAQIXG010006084.1:0-10693 GCA_034700105.1 Oconnorella tubifera
AAGCAACGGAAACTCTCCCTTCCCGGATATCCTATTATCCGAACGAAGTCTTCTACTGGTAACTCCATGTTGAAATAGTCTTACCTCTTTAAGATCCACTGTATATGTATCTGCAACAATAACAAAACAATTTATTTACAATATCTAACCTATTTAACTGCTATTATTTCCCTACCTAAAATATTTAATTACTCTCATGCTCACATTCACACGGTCAATTTTATGTGTTCCAGTTCTCTGTGAAACTTCAGGAACCTATTTCCTGAACGACTTTATGAATCCCCTAGTATAGAAGATCCGTCAACTTCTGGAAGTGCCTCAGGTAAGAGCCCATCTCTCAATTCCAGGGTCTCTATAACTTCTGTTAACGTTAAAAAAAACTAATTCAACCTCTGCATCTTCTAACAAATATCTCATCTATTTTTTTTCTCAGGCTCTGGCTGCAACAACCACTACTCTATAACTCCTCTAGATCTCGAACCTTGAGACTTACGTGACTTCTCTTGTCATTACAACTTTCTACCTCTTCATCTTAAACTTCAGAACTTATGTGACCTTGAATTTTTTATTTACTTTATGGCTAGCATTCGCGATCACTAGCAGAATGTGATCCCAAAGACCAATCATTCAGATTATATGTTTTTATTCATTTGATTTTATCCATCATTCGGGAATGAAGTATACCGAGTTATAACATCTTTAAAGTGAAATATGTAATATGGCATGGCATCATTTAAGTTTTTTGTTGAACCTGTCGATAAAACTTTTTTATCATTAATATATTATTGCTATATTGTCTAATATATGTCTTGCTATATATTGCATTTATGTTGTGACATAAATAATGAAATAAATAAACACTAAAATTATCAGAATAGGAAAAAGGTGAAAAGATACAATTAAATAAAAAAAATCCTCAAAACATTTATTTTTGAGACAAAAGTGTCCCCCTTGGATAAAGCTGAAATGACGTCCCTGCAGTGCAGGCATCACTAAGCCTATTATTATTTTTATTCAAATGATCACTTTTTACCTAATATATGAGTAAAAATAATAACATTTTAGTAACCCTCCAACCCTCAATTTTTTTATCACAACCCTCCCACTTTTTGTCTCAACTCCTCAATTCGATAAAAATATCCATTTTGACCCCTCCCCCCACTTCAAATTTGTAAATTATAGCACTGGATACAGTGTATAGCTAAATATTTGAGAAACTTAATCTAGCTATAATTGTTTGGTCTATTTTTTCCATTATCCAGTAACGATTTTAGACATAGGCAACCAAGGCAGCAAAATTATGATATTTCCTAAGCAAGCAAATTTTCATAGTTCATTTAAATTTGATAAAGTTCAACTCAAAGAATACTGAAACTATATCATAAATTGTTCAGATTGCCTGACAATTATACATATATACTTGGGCGAATCTCCTGAATTTGATGCTCCATCATTAACTTGCTTGACGAGAAATAATTTATCTTAACTCTCTATAAGTTATCGACTTGAACTAAACAAAATAGTGTTCAAAAGCTCGCTCATTTTTCAGTTTCTGTTGATAATTTTTAAAATAAATTAATTTAAACTGCCGAAAATGATAAAGGTTTCAGTGTAATTAAGTGCCCTGATGTAAGCAGTCTATCTCCATCAATATCAGACTAAAAACACTGAGAGTTGTGAATTTATAAGCTGTCGCTACTCGCTACGTGATTTGAGTATTTATTCCAGGAAATCGTCGGCTATTAGAATTCACAAATTATTTTGAGTCGAATTCGTTGAAATTCAAGCAAGGAATGATTGAATTAACGCGGTATATGAAGTAAAATATTAATGTATTTATTCTATCAAGAGTAGAATTTAATAAATCTTGGATAAAAGTAAAATAACGTTTATCGTCCAGCAAATTGAATTCTAGCTTCAATTGGTAACATAAACAAATATATACTGTAACTATTTGTTAATTTTTATGTCGTATATCACTTGTTAGTGGCGTTATGTTCATGCAAATGAGAATTAAATCATATCTAGGATATTCAGAATTTAGAAAGTTTGAAAACCATGTAATGATTAACAGTGTCAATGGGATTCTTTCTATTGCTCATATTATATATTATTGAAAATATTAAAGTTTATGGATTTATAACTTTTCTATTACTGAAGATGTTATGTTTGAAAGATTGCAAATATTTTTTACTGTAGTTCAGAAATTTTTCAAAATAATTTTAACAGTATTTTCAATGATTTGAGACATTATGCAATAAATAAAAAATATTAAAAATTGTTAAAAATCATAGTTTTAATTGTCCATTACTAATTAATTATTATTAATTGGTATATAATTAATGTTGTTTTACATAAATATTTTGAGAATTTAATAGAGAATTAACAAGATTTATATATATATCTACTGTATATTTTATTTATTTATAGCACGTTTATTTCTGTATTTGAGATAAATAAAAATAGCATTTACTCCAAATAAAGTAAAATAAAATAAATAGATTTTTCAGTCACACTAGAAGCATAAAATCTTTAAATTTCGAGTCTCTTATTAATTTCGTATTTAATCTCTATTTCAATTACATTGAAAGTTTGATACTTTTACTAATTGCAAAATCTGTCAATCATGAATAACTTGAAAGAATTGATTTCATTAAAAAATTATTATTATCATTACTTAATAAAGAAGCTTTGATCATATATAATTAAAACTTGTTACAAAGTCATTTTAATATGTACTTTCTCATATTCTGCAGCTTAATTCATCGGATGAATTCCGTCGCATTCTCAATAATAAAATTTTAAATGCTCTTATTGGAAAATACAGTTCGTATAAAAGTAATAAACACAAACAATGAATCAGATAATTGAAAGAAATAAATAACACTTTGAATGCTATCAAATCATTAGCATGTGCTGTCATCTCATATCCTGCATCTTAATTCATCCGGTGAATGTCATTGTATTCGCAGTGATAAAAAAGTTTTAGAACTCTTATTGAAAATACAATTCATACAACATATATAATATTATTATAGCGATTTTATATACTCTGGTTTAATATTAATTTCATTGAATTTCTGTAAGCTCAATGGGCACATTAATACTGCTAAATTTATATATTAAAATGCTTGAGTAATTTTTCTACAATTGACCAAATACATTGCAGCCACCAAAAACACCACCTGCAAAGAAAGCAGGCAGTAAGAAAGGCAAAAAGAAAAGTTCTAAGGAGAAAGGTTCAACTATCATTGATGGTATTTCTACTGATATGATGTCCAAGGAACAAGTATGTCAGTCTTATGTTAAAGTTTACTAATGCATTACTTTATTTTGTATTGTATTAAAGGGATTCTTTAATATACGATTACTGTCTTTAATTTTTTTATTATTTAAATCTCCAAAAATGTAATTAATTCTTAATTACATTTTAAATTTACTTTGCAGTTGGAAGACCACATCAAAAGACTTCGTGAAGAACTTGATCGTGAACGTGAAGAAAGGAATTACTTTCAGTTAGAGCGAGACAAAGTTAACACATTCTGGGAGATCACAAAGCGACAGTTGGATGAGAAGAATGCAGAAATACGTAATAAAGAACGTGAGATGGAGGATAGTGAAGAGAGACATCAAGTGGAGATTAAGGCAGAGCTTCCTAGTTTTGTTTTTTACAAGTTTATAGCTTTTTAGTTGCACATGATTTGACGATTCTGATACTGTTTATAAAAACAACAAAGTGAAATACATGAAATGTGTATAAATTTAAATGGAGTAACATTTTATAACATTTTATATGTATAAATATATAAATATATATAAAATATTACTAACTGGTGCAGCAAATTAGTGCAACAGTGAGCTATCACATGAATTGTACCTGGATCTGATGCTCTGAGTCTGCTCTATCCAGTTGCCAATGATCATTTTCAAAGAAGCGCATAGCAGTATAGTTTCATGCATAAATATAATTATTATTTAAATCAATTGTATTCACAAGGGTAATTTTCTCTAACTTGCATTTTTTTAAAAGTTTCAATCTTTGTTTTTTTCTTCTTTATTTACTGTCTGATGACTATCACTCTTTCGTCACTCTTTTTTTTCGTCAATTTCTCGCTTTCTTTTTACAGTAAAATAGCGTTATCTTCATTTTTGTTTACTTGCTAAATTAAATTATCAATGATCAATATATTTAAAGGAAGTATAGACTTTTTATAGAAAAACCGAAGCCCGCATACCTATGGGATTTTGATTATGTTTAATGTTTCATATAGGTTTACAAGCAGAAAGTGAAACATTTGATTTATGAGCATCAAAATAATATAGCAGAGCAGAAGGCAGAGAATACTGTTGCTTTAAAGTTAGCTCAAGATGAAAATCATAGCAGTGAAGTGGGACATCGGAAGGATAAACGTTCTTTGAAAGTTGAGATTAAAGAACAACAGTTGTCTCAGGAAGATATCATCAAAAGCTTAAAACTTGTACGTCATTATTGTTATGATATTTTTTCTGAGTTAGGATTTATTTTCTTTATTAAATTTTTCTGTAAATAAATAATTGCTTTAAAGTTAGCTCAAGATGAGATGATTAACCCCCGGCTTCAGGAGAGATACATACGATCTATACATAGCTATATTGAGATTTGGAGTTTAGCTAAAATTTGATTGAAATGCGTTTCACGAGACGCGTTTAATCAAATTTTAGCTATGTATCGATTTGTTTGTAAGCTGCTCTCTGATTGGTTGTAATGAGATCAATTAGAGGTTATGTTGAGGTCAGATGAGTTTGTTGATAAATAGCATTTAAATGGCAGAGTTCAATTTTATTGGCAGGGAATTTATTTATTTTATTTTACAACAATCAAAATGAATAAATCACAAATCACAATACAAATATTGGGAAGGGAATGCCAGGTTACAAGAAACTTTATGGCGTACTTTAATGATAAAAACCTGCCATTTATACAATGAACTATTCTTTCTATTCTAGGCTTATTGTTAAAATAAAAAATTATATCGATTTTTCCCTTATATTTTTTTGTCAATGAATCTATCCTCCTAATAGACAATCGCGGGATTAAATGATCCCTAATTATCCACGGGGGCCATCTACATCTTTTATATTTTGTATAACAAATCACTGCTTCCTTCGTTAATTATTTTATTTGAGGTTTTTATTATGATTTTATTTAATTTTCTTAAGTTTTGGGTATTTATTTTTCTCTAAAATGATGATAAAATGGAAGATAATATAATAAAGATAATAAATCAAAGATATATAATGGATATAATGTAAAATATAGATATAAATTGAAATATTTGATCATTATATGTGTCAATATTGGGTTTAGTCATGTTTGTTTACTTTGGTAAAATCCATGTATAGCTCTAATCAGCTGTTTATGTAGCCAAAATCGGCAACATAAAATCCGTATATAAACAATGAGATAAACAGAGTTTAAAGCAGAATTTTAGGTTCAAAAAACGCAAATAAGAGCAAATCGATACATATGTATGGCTCCGATACATATGTATCTATCCTGAAACCGGGGGTAAGATTTGTATACACTGTATGTTTATAAAGCTTTCTCAATTTGAAAATATTTTAAATAAATGTTAATTAGCATTAATAAGATTTACAAAGCTATTGGTTAGAATAAACCTTAAACATTGATATTAAAGTTTCTTAGTACCTTAACAATGAAGAATGGATTAATGCAGCATAAATTATAAAATTAGGCAACCTGCCTATATGTCCAAATTGTAGTGAAACAATTCAATAACAAACAATAACTGATCAATAATATTCACTATGCACATTAATATATATAAATATCAGATACATATATAAAACAAACAAATATATTTGATATTAATTTATTAATCATCTCTCATATCAGCCTCAATCATATTATACATCTACATTCTTTTAATGCGTGTCTAAATAATATATGTGCTCTTTAATTAATAATTACATGTGACTTTTACATCTGCTCTTTCTAAATTGTTTTTACAGTTAATTTTTAATGGTTACTTCTAATTAAATTTGAATTAAAAACTCAATCAGATAAAAAATACCACAAGGTAACAATTCTTCTAGTAAATGAATACGATATTTTAAAATCATGTCTTGAACGCTCTGGTTTCAATTTTAAACAATTACCATATGTCCTGATGTTTTTACTTATCCATTGTAGAAATCACTAATGTATCATAATAATCATTAAGAATTTTAAAACAAAACTTTATTTATATCACTTCTTTATGTCAATTTGTTTTTAATTTAACTAAAATGTAGTTTTAAGTGTTTTAAACTTTCCATGTAAGATTTATTTTAGTACCGTTAACTAGTTTAATATCTTAATTTGAACCTTTTCAATGTCTTTAATTAATCCTTTCGATAAGGATGCCAAATAGTATTAGCAAATTCAACATTACTCCTAACCATTCATTTTTAAATTTATAATAAAGAAAATATATCAAAATCAATTAAATCTCTGTTATTAATTTCTGCTACCTGGCAACCCTTATTGAGTTTTTTTATAGATATGTATTTTAAGTGTAAGCTTAGTGTTTATAACAACACCTCTAAAACATAAATTTAACATTTGTTAAAATTAAGCTTTATTAACCATTTGTCAGACTATTGAAGTAAGTAAAGCATTCTTTGACAACATTCATTTAGAACTTCAGTATTAATGATTTCTTGCACATGTTTAATCATCCTAGCATCATCTCCAATAACATATAAATTACTATCTGCACAGAATTGTGAAAGGTCATTTAAAGAGATTACAAAAGAGAAGTGGACCAGTACACTTCCCTGAGGACTACCACTTGTGACATTCATCATCTTAGAATATTTACAGTTAATGACTGATGACTTGGGAAACACTAAAATTAATTCGCTTAATAATTTCATTTTAAGTCCATATGATATTAATTTCCTAAGTAACCTGCAATGATCGAAAGCCTTCTTAAAATCTGTATGTATGACTTCTATCTACCCATAAATGTTCAGACATTTTATCCATTTGTCAATAATAGCAATCAATTGTAATATTATAGATTTAATAAAAATCTTTAATAAAATCAAATTGTTTAGAGGCGAACAACTTGACAAAAAGTAATTCATAATAATTATGGCCTCCTAAAATTTACATTTTCAATTTTTTAAGCAATACATGTCAAAGAAACAATAATTAGAAACATTGATCTTAGTGCATTTTTTATGTAAAACTGAACACAACTTTCAAAATCTTCACAAAAGCTTTCTGAAGGTCTGCATCAGACCATAGTTTTCATCTCAACCTATTTTTATTTTTGCCTAACAAATAATCACCACAATTCACATAAAATTCATTTCCACAGTGAGAACGCTGTTTCCAATCATCTGGTAACTGACCAGTATCCAAAGAAAGATCAAAATAAATATTAACATCAGTTGAAATATTTTCACCAATTTCATGCAAAACTCTAGGGTGAATAGAATCTGATCTTGGAGATTTATCTGGTTTAAGTCTAAGAAATTGTTCATGTATTTCAAATTCTATAATATTAGAAAATTCTTTTGTACTATTAAGGTTACGGTTAAGTTTAACGTCTGGATTACCGTATTAACGATGTCGAAGACGTAGCTGTCAATTTAAGCACCTTACTAAAGGGTGCAGCAAGTTAGAGAAAATGGTAAGCTAACTGGGATTCGAACCTGGACGTATAGATTTCTAATCCAGCGCTCTAATCACTTCTTTAACAGGCCTTGACACGTCTGTTGACAAGTCTGAAATAAAATTTTGGTCTAAGCGTGAAAATTGATTTTAAATTTGTTCATCACTGAACACATTTTAATATTTTAAATATTGAAATATTTTCATTCAATTTCAATCATTGAAATTAGAAAATACTGTTAGTTTTATGTTAATTTTGCGAATTTGTTTTTGCTTCAGCAGCCAGCGACCTGTTGATTTTATGTTGCAAATAATTCATATGTGAGTAAGATTTCCACAACTGTTTTTAAGTAAGCTGACAACCACAACTCTGCTCTAAATTTTTGCAAAATGTGAAACCTTATGTAAGCGAATCATGAATAAATAGTTTTACTTTAGCACAAAATTATTGCGTTTCAGCAGCTGCTTAAATTTTTCTTAAAACTTTCACAAGCTTTACAAGCTTGTGAAAGTTGATTTAATCTATGACTAAATGAAGCTTTTGTATCACCAGTTTCTGGCACTTTATAAATAACAAAGTTATTAGAACAGCTTTCTTTGTCCTTTACTTCAAGTGCTTATTTTATTGTTTTGTTTTGTCTGTTAGATATTAAACAGGTAAATTCTACTTTGCGTGATAGGCTTTTTCCAGATTGTTCTTGGATAGAAATAATGATTTTATTACAGCTTTGAAGAAATTTCAGTAAATCCAACTAAAATTTATACAATAATTTATTATCTAATTAAGATAATGGTAATCATCAAGATAGTCTCAAAATATTATTAATAATCCAAATTTGCACAGTAAAGTTTAGTCAATATTTTAGTTTAAAAAATTACAAATAATAATACTATGCACATATGCAGTCAGATTTGTATACCCTCTAAACCTGAATTTTCACCCAGTTGGTCAGAAAGGAATTAAGGGTTCTAATGGCCTCTGCGTTGTCTGTCTAACTGTTTACTGAGGAAAAGGTATTTCTGTAAGAAAGTTGTGTTGCAGACTGCAGATTCACATTGAAGCTTGCTAGTATAGTTAACTGGCTCATTGGATCTGGTTTCTACGTGCCTAATGTTTCATCAATTGCTTGTGCAGTAAAACTTTCAAATGTTGTAAACTTGCTATGTTTGAAGATTCTTCACAAATAGTCAACAACTTCTTGGTCAAGGAAATTTGGACAGTATTTGAGAGTGTCCGATATGGTGAAGTCACATATAAGTGATTTATTAAAATAAATTATTTAAAACAATTAATTTTAGGCATGTACTATTTGTTGAATGGTTTGTGTAGAAGCATGAGGAGATGGTCACAATGTTGAGAACTGATTTTGAGCGTCAAGCGGTAGAGATTGAGTCTAAGTATGAGCGTAAGATGCGATCATTGCGGGATGAGTTAGATCTTAGACGTAAAACTGAAATACATGAAGTTGAGGAACGCAAGAATACACAGATCAATGCTCTGATGAGAAACCATGAGAAAGCATTTAGTGATATCAAGAATTATTATAATGATATTACTCTCAATAACTTAGCACTGATTAACACTTTAAAGGTAAGTTTTTAGTAATTTTGATTAACACTTTAAAGGTCTTTTAAAGTCTTTAGTAATTTTGAGAGTGTATTTTTCATTGTTATTATTTATATACAGGGTGTGCCAAAAAATAAACCCTAGCAACTTTGCATTAGACACGCCAAACAGTAATATTTTTTCTCAGACGTTTGTCAGTTTGTAGAAGAGAAAATTTTACTTCTAACTACCAAATGTGACACCAATATCTTGATGTGTTCAAAAGTTATCAAGTTTTTCAAATTAAGATTTAAATTTAATCACGTCAATACTTTCAAGATTATGAAATTTGAGTAATTGCTTCATTAATAGAAGCATATGGTCCTCAGATGTTTGTCCAATGTTAACCTCTAGAGTTACCAGTACCATGAGGCATTCTTCTAAAGATATTATGTGATTACATCAGCAAAACGTCATTATAGAATTAAACTGATGCGCACAATATTTGCAATGATTTACATCCAAAAATTCGTGAACACATTTGTATGCAAAGCTGAATTTGCAAGTAATGGAAATGCAAGTGAAGTGTTGATGCGGAAAGTTCAGGTAATGAAGATTGCAAGTATGAAAAATGCAAGTAATGAAAAATGAAGGTGATGGAAACATCGGGTAATGGAAAACGTATATAGTTGAAATTGCAAATATTGGAATATGCAAGTAATTGAACCACTTCTGAAATTTGTTGATAGTTGAAAAGTTTAACTTTTGCAATCAATTTTGCAGTTTTTAATCTTAGGCAGGTGTGATGTAAGACTAAAATAATTATACTCATTGGGGAAAAAACATTTAGATTTCAAATTTTGTCAGAAAATGTATGTTTTGGCAGAAAATTTATTTATTTCCCTGCAAAAATTTATAATTTTTTTAAAATATTAATCATTAAAATTAATCTTTTTTAAAGAATTTTGCTAAACAAAATATATTGCTACCATTGTATTTTCCTTTACCTGTATTTTACATTACTTGCAATTTTCATTATCTGCATCTTTCTTTACGTGCATTATCCATTTCCAGTAACCTGACTCTTTCTGAAGTTTATTAATGCATTACTTCCCACGCAGCCTTTATCGGCCCAGATTTTTCAAATGGGTTACTTCCCAGACAGCCTTTATCGGCCCCAAATGGTAGGACTGGGTCTACAGCTTTTACCAATTTATTTTTGACTCTATAAAAATTCTAAGATGGCCAAATTAAAGAGAATGATTTTATCTATCGTTTGATACATTTGGCTTAATTTTACGTTGCCTATTGGCTAAGTTCTCGATTGGTAAACTTTGATGAATTTTTGTAACAAATCACATCAAATTAGGCCAAAGCAGACTAGGCCACAGCAGAGTAGGCCAATGTGTTGTTATCGCTGGATAATAACACACTGACATGCACCAGTTATCATTTATTGACCAATCAATGTACAGATATCAATC
>JAQIXG010006085.1:0-10691 GCA_034700105.1 Oconnorella tubifera
TTATCCCCTTCAATCTGGTCACAAGCCTGTCTCCCTCTAAGATGGGGCGGGATTGGAGTCCGCAGTGCGCAACAGCTAGCACCGTCTGCCTTTTTGGCATCCTCTGCTGCTGCCACTGAGCTCCCTAGGACCCCCAGCACTTTTTAAAATCCTTTCTTCGCCACTGCTTAACTGTAATGGAAATTAAGGAAAACACTGTTTACAAAATGAAAATTCAACTTGAGATAAGACAGGCTTAGATAGGTATAGATAGGCTTTTATATTTTTTATATTAGCGCCAAAATTCGAAAAAAAGAGTAATTTAATTATTGTCCGATAATAGAAGTTTAAATTTAATTGGGTAATTATAAATTTTAAAGTAAAATGTAATACGTAAAAAAATCATTGAATATAGCATGAAAAACAACACACAAAAAATGCCAAAAAAGATAAAACACCTGGCCAACACGATGTCACGTAGTAGTATTAATATTTGAACTTTATTATTTATAAGATATTTTTTGACTAAAATTTTATATCTCATTTCAAAAGTATTGACCCAACCTTGATTTGAACCCATCACCCGACGGTTGATAGGCAGACGCTCTATCAACTGAGCTACAGAGCTCGAAGGAAATTGGCGATAATTAAGTTAGTGTTTAAGTTAATAATCTCTAGATGTCAAGAGCTTGAAAAGACTATAAATAAATTTTTGTAATTTAATTTCTATCCAATCAGAACGCGATGCTGTATTTACTGCTAAACTGAAAATGACGTCATTAGAGCAAATATTTAAAACAGTGATTCTC
The DNA here is from genome assembly GCA_034700105.1 of Oconnorella tubifera. Taxonomy (NCBI): domain Eukaryota; kingdom Metazoa; phylum Annelida; class Clitellata; order Enchytraeida; family Enchytraeidae; genus Oconnorella; species Oconnorella tubifera. The sequence goes on from JAQIXG010006085.1 coordinate 789, forward strand.
AACCAGTGTGCCGCGGCACACTAATGTGCCGCGGGGCTCTGCCAAGTGTGCCATAAAAATGAATCTCATAAAAAGTGTTCTCATAAAAATGAATCAAAATCCTATACAAATTATGCAAAAAATGCTAAATTGTTAAAATAAAAATTTTCTATTTTAATTTTGTTTGTGTTTATTAGTCTATTAATGTTTCACATAATGATCTAAAAATTCTAATCTATGATTTAACTTAGTGTTGTTACTTTAGTTACGTAGTTTAGATGTAGTTTAGCAGTTGCTGCAAAATAAACACTTGTGAAATAAAAAAACAATTTTCGTTCGCATGAAAATGATGGCGTCATCTAGCGACTATAATGTTACGATGGCTATGCTTTCCGTTTCCGCTTGCTGTCTGCGCACATTAAAATCGTGCATGTTATACTAATTTTAATTAATTGGCAAATCATTATTTTTAACAGTTCTGTAAATTCTGTAAACAGTTCTGTAAAATTTTCTATTAGCAAAAGATGACAACATTCAAAATTTTAAATTAAGTCATCTTTTGATAATAATTGACATAATTTGTTTACAATGTAAACAAATTATGTTAATTATGTAAACTTGTTAACATTCAAAATTTCAAATTTTTAGTCATCTTTTGCTAATAGAAATTTTTTGTAAACATTTTAAAGCAAGATTTAAAAATAGCCGCCATAAAATTGCTCAAAATTAAACATTAAATTGTTTAAAAAATTGATTTTAGTTCATTGGTGTGCCGCCTGAATTTCAAAACACTTCAAGTGTGCCTTGGTGCCAAAAAGGTTGAGAACCACTGATTTAAAATAATACAACAAATTCTATCTCTTTAAAGAAATATATGTCAAGTGTACAAGATCAATAAATACAGAATAAAACTAGGCTTCCGTAGCAAAGGGGTTTGAGTGTTGTGTTATTATTGCCCCCCTCCCATTACAAAAGCAACAATTTTTGCAATGTATAAAGTAATAATTTATGGGCAATTCGCCCCCCCCCCACATATTTTTTTATGTTTTTCAGTTTTGGATATGCAAGCCTATATGCGGAAAATAAGTGCCTTCATGTACAAAAGGGTAGTACATTAGATACACTAGTCTGTATTTGTGTATTGGTACACATACATGTCAATAAGTATACCAATAAGTATTGCATTGTAAACTTGTTTTAAACTGTTGCATTCCGTCAATTTATATAAATTAAACAAAAACATCATTACTGTATTTCTTTTACTTAAAATCAATAGAAAATCAAGTAGGAAAATCAAATGAGAGTTAACTTATATACGAAACAAATACATATTGTACTGTATCAAAGAAATAACTAGTGTTCCTCATCAACTAAACGACGCAAATACGGCAGATAAAATAGTTAAGCACACACACAGCATAATACCTTGCTGATAAAACACCTAACACACACAAAGTAATTCATTTTTAAATGTTTGCATATTATAAGTTTATAAAAATTATAAATTTTCCGTTCAGCTTGAGATGTGATCCCATAACTCGCTGGTTGGCAGTCGCTGATTTCTGTTACACAAAGATGGCAACAAGTAAATAGCCTCTCAGCACAATTATAGATGCATTAAGATATTACCTGTATATTATAAACAACATGCGAATGGCTCTTTGTATTTAATGTCTAAATTGTCTAGCTAGTTCATTGTCTAGTTAGTTCATATTACTTGAATTATTAATTTAGTATACTGTCATTCATAATCACTTCATATTCACTACTCGTAATCATTCATTCAGTCTTTTTAAATCTGTCCTGAAAGCCATTTTTGCCGCCAGTTATCTTGCGTTCATTTGGCGCCTTTTAGGTTAAGGAGCACTAAATGTATATGTTTCCTAGAGGGAAATTTTCCCTAAGGCCGGCCCTGATCCTTTGAATTTTAAAATCTATTTTAATTTTAAATCCCGCGTTTATCTTGAATCGTAAAGATGTTTTTAGAAATGGGAGTTATTTGCCTGCGAGTAAGTTACTCTTCTTGCTTAATATTGTTAAAAAACAGCATTAAGTTTTAATGTTATAATAATTATTTGTTTAATAATGTTTTATAATGTTTTATTTTGTGTCAGTGTTTTATAGCAAGCAATAAATATATCTACTCTGACGCTTCTTTATTCCCTGCGTTTCTATAACCTTTGTTTTTCTCTTCCAGGTTTATCGTTTATCGATATTATAGACACATGTGATATATTAATTATTACTACAGGTCTATACAGAAGTCTTATCAACTCGATATTCTTTTGTTAAAATAAGGTAATTCAGATATGGATTCTATTTTAGAGGCTCTTTGCTGCGTTCATTCTTGAATGCTGCAAGTTAATGGCCGATGTCAATTGAATTACTTGGTTATAAATTCTTTATTTAATCCATACAATATTCAACGATTGTCACTAGCAACATCACAATGCAAGTCACAATTAATGGAGTCACTTATGAAGGCAGTCTGCAGAATCAGTCTGATAAAGACAGATGAGAGAAAATATTATCTAAATTTGCATTTAGATAATTTATTTTAATCGAAAATAAAATGATTTTCACGTTAAGTGTACTTGTGAGAGGATTTCTACTCTTGCTTATAACTAGTCACTGTGAAGGTAATCAAGTTTTATTCAATTACATCTTGTATAAAATTATATATATACAGGTTAGAATAGTGAAAACTTGCTCGACCTGCCGAGTCAGAGTTAGTAGTTCAACTCCAAGACATTAGTAGATGCAACTCTGGCAGTCTCAGTGACCAGTGCACTGGTTGTTACTTGTTAGTCATTGCAAAAAAAGAAGTTTGTCGTTAACTTGAGAGGAAAGGACAAAATTAAAAATTAATCCTGAAATTACCTCTCGTTGTATCACGCTGTGACTACGACAATTAATCTAACATCTATTTATTTAGTATAATTGGGTCTAGTAGGCCTATCCGTGCCAGATCTTAAATGGCTTCAAATTAGATGAGATCTCTGACAAATATTCAGCGAATTGAGAGAATTTCAAACCATTGATCATCGTGTACACTCAAATATTCACAAGGGTACATCAGCGGTTCCCAACCTTTTTGATGCCGTGACCCCTTAATAACATTTGCCAAGTTGTGGCGACCCCAACGATAAAATTAATTTGCATGCTCCTCCTTCACTGCATTTTTGCAGCTAACTATTATGTACTTAACTTTTAAAATATCTGATAATTTACAGGCACCATGTTTTTTACTTACAGATTTTGTATAGTTGAATCATAATAATTTATTAACACAACAATAATATGTTATATATTTTTGGTTAGTATTTTAAAAACGAATTTGCAAATGAATAAAATGTTCAACTTTAAATTTTAAATGTGTTTTGTGCAATCATATTAAGAGTTACATACAATCGAAGTAACTAACTTTATAAAATTTAAAAAGAAGATAAATCTAAAGAAAGAGAGAATCTTATTAATTCTAACTACAAAACTCCTAGAATTGTAAAATCAATAAACTCTAAAGTGTCAGTGAGAAGGCTTTGCATGCTTCTCTCTTGCCAGATCAGCAAGTTTTGGAGCAGTCGTTGCAAGAACCTGATAACAGTAGAAACTTGCAATTTAGAAATTATGTAAATTCTACAAAAAAAGTTAAAAAAGTTATTCAGAAGGTCCCTGGCAAAATTGTCAGGCGACTTCAGTTGGGGTCACGACCCAGAGGTTGGGAACCGCTGGTGTACATGATGATACAAAGACTCGGCCATGATTTTGATTATCTACCTCAAAATCGTAGCTCGGTCTCGTGAGATATAATTCAGTTGTTCTGATGATCAACTTTATAGCCTGCATAAATAATTTTAAGTAAAATTAGATATAAAGTCATAATCAGTCTCTCACTTAAAAAATAACTATGTTATGCATATATCTTTTTTATCAAGTTTTTATATGTATCTTACAATACATTACATTTGTCTACATCTAATGTAACACGATATATAAGACTTATTTACAATTATCGTAGCAACCACTATCTTTTTGTTTCAACGACAGGGGGAGGAGGAAGCAAACTTAGCTAAGTGTATAACTTTGTCCCCCCTCCCTCTGTCCATAACACTCAGACATTATAGACATTATATCTTGAATTATATTCTTTTATTTCATACCATCACAAGTAATAACTATCTACTGTAGATAATAGCGGATAACTTACCAGGATAAAATGCTACATTTAAATTGAACATTAGGAATAATGTAACCAAATTTCATCTTAATTCTTAGCGTATTATTAGCCTCAATATATAAAATATAATAGCAACAACGTTTTCTAATTATAAAAGCTTTAAATCATTAAAATAATGCTAAATTGTCTAATGCCCTTACTGAGATTATAAATGACTTTAATTAAGTGAAAGGTCTAAGTTTGTCATTTGATTATATGTTGTTTCATAGGCTGGGTGAATAGAAACATAACAGTTCTTTCTCAAGCTGATCCTTTCGCAGATCTCGTTGAAGCGAAGCAGCTGTGTTGGCACAACAAGGCAGACTTGATCTCATTTGAGAACCCGATGGATGTAGAGGACATTTACGCTTATCTCAGAGAAAATCCTTATGCCACAGGAACGGTATACTTAAATTATATCATCAAATTGGCTTAATTACTATTTTGTAAATTAACTACATGCAGTGTACTGATGAAATCTTGAAACTAGACACCCACCTCTCATCCGAACTGATTGATCAGACATAATAGACAAGAAGTGACAAAGCACTTGTATATATAAATGACAATATTTGTATCTTTCGTTAAGCGGTGCATCATTTTCGGAATCATTAATTTAAAATGTTATCCTTAAAATATAATTCTTACTTAATAATTAACACTGTGTATTTATTCATATGCATCGTGTCTTATATTTATAAGTTTCTTATTTGAAATGCACATTTTTTTGAAAAAAAATTAGCTTTTTTAAAACATGTACGGTTGTATAGTCTCACAGACAGTGTCTGGATCGTCATCCTGCGAGTCCATCTCTGAATTATTTCTTTTTTTCTGTTATCTTGGTTCTGATTTGAGACAAGATATTATACTGTTTAACATGTTGGTCTCACTAGAAATTGTTTCGTAAGATAGTTATATTGTCATGACAGAGATCGATGCTGGTAGTGAGAGATTTACATTGTGTTTAAAAATATATGTGCTGTAATTCTTTAAAATGTTTCCAGTATTAGTATAATTTTTTAAAATATAATTTTTGAATATTTGTATACTATGCTGGTAATTATACTTACTAATTGACATGCATTATCATAAATCTATTTGATATTATTTAAAATAATTTCATAATTAATACTTTTCAGCATTAAAAATAATGAATCTTATGATACTTTATTTCAGACTATCAACATTACTTTTGTTTATATTGGAATGACTAACTTGAATGACTCAACTGAGTTTAAATGGTTGGACATGTTGATTAATACAAAAAGCAATGAAACTGGTTGGTTGATTTTTTATCATTTATTGACTTTATATATAATCTTTAGTAATTGTTCAACTCAGGTTTCATGCGAAACATTTTACACATTATGTTATTAACCCTTGTTTGTTTTTATATGCACTGTAGGCCATTGCTTTTATACGCACTGTAGGCCATTGCTTTTATATGCACTGTAGGCCATTGCTTTTATACGCACTGTAGGCCATTGCTTTTATAGGCACTGTAGGCCATTGCTTTTCAACCAAAAAATTTGTAGCGATGTTTGTGGCATTGGTATGGTGGTGGATTTTCTTTACAAAAATTTGAGATTGTCAATGAAATATTTATAGTTACTCTTAAAACGACTCTCAAGGTCATCTGAGGTCATCTCAAGATCCGATCTCGTGTGTTTGTCTTGAATAAAAAGTTTTGGTATAGTAACAATTCTATTCTTGTTTATTTAAAAAAGACACATCTTGACATGATTAATTATATAATAATTTGTGCGCATCTCATATGCTGTATGTTATGAGCATTGAAAGCGATATATACATGGTTGTGATAAGATGGTTAATCTAACATTCTTTACATTCTTATTTTTCTTCTTTAGTGAGTTCGAGCAGCTATCACTTAGTGGATGACAGTGATGCTCGCTGCGTGGCGCTTCACTCGTACAATGCCGTCTGGGGGGAGGAGTCAAATGTGAATGACAGCTGGGTTGTTGTACCTTGCTGCTTTTCTATACTGGACATTCGAGCTGTTGCCTGCCGTTACGGTACAAATACTTTTTGTTTGACCTCCAAATTACCTTCCGAATTAACTCTTGACTAAATTAATCACTTCGCAGGTTACCTTATACGGTGATACCCAATTTGTTTTCTATATATCGTTCTCTTTACTTTACTCTTTGTAGTCAATTGATCTCTCGTTACATTCTCATTTCACTTAAATTTTCTTTGAGAGAGAAAGAGAGAGAGAGAGAGATAGAGAGAGAGAAAGAGAGAGAGAGAGAGAGAGAGAGAGAGGAGAGAGAGAGAAACATAGACAAAGTATGACAACAGTTCCGGCCTTAGCACTAGGAAAACTAGGCATTTGCCGGGGGCCACCAAATTTAATTACACTTTAGGGGTTGCCGATTTAAAAAAAATAAGGAAAATTTTTAAATCTCACGTGTTATTCAAAGTATATAAACTGAAAATTTGAAACAACAGCTTCTTCTAATTATCAGTTTCTTCTAAAATCTATTTTCAATTCGAGAGCTGTATGTATTTAATTTCTTTTAATTGTATTAAATTAACAAATTAGCTAAACATAAGATTTAATACAATTTAAATTGTATTAAATTAACAAATTAGCTAAACATGTTTTCAAATTATTTGCCAAGTGGTTATTAATCTTGACTCTGGAACCTGGGTATTATGGTTCAAAGCCTGGTGATATTTCATCAGTTGTTGCACCCTTTAGTAAGACAAACTGTTAATAAGTTAAGCTCATTTGATGTCTTGTTAATTTTTTGTTGCTAGCTGTTAGTAGAACTAGAAAGTTAATAAAGTACTAAGATCCGAGATAGCCAATTTTATATTTGTCTAGGGATGCCAGATATCTGAGGCCTGCTGTGACTGGGCGATATATGAACTACTAGAGGAAGTAGATATGACATCTAACTATTCATCGACTAGCTGCTATATTGTTTATATGCGATGTGGCTAAAATAAAAACTTGAGTATTTTAATTTTAAATAATTAATAGTGTCTATCTTGTAATTAATTTGTTCAGGTTACGATACAGATCTGACAGACTTTCCTCAGTCTCCTAGTTATGATATTGTCTACAATTATTGCTATGGATGTAAGTAGTAATAATAAAGCAATTAATTGATTTCAATAATACAACAATATTATAATTTTGTACCAATCAGTAAGATAATTAAAGGTATGACAAGATCCAACTGAAATGATTGAGTCAAGAACTCTTTCTGGTGTAAGCAATGTTGAGAATGCAATATTCTCATATATTAAGGATAACACAAGGCAGTGTTGTTTTTAATTTGCTTTTTTGCTAATTAATTAGAATTGGAGTTAGCTACTCCTTTAAAGTAATTAATTAGAATTGGAGTTAGCTACTCCTTTAAAGTAATTAATTAGAATTAGAGTTGCTACTCCTTTAAAGTAATTAATTAGAATTAGAGTTGCTACTCCTTTAAAGTAATTAATTAGAATTGGAGTTAGCTACTCCTTTAAAGTAATTAATTAGAATTAGAGTTAGCTACTCCTTTAAAGTAATTAATTAGAATTAGAGTTAGCTACTCCTTTAAAGTAATTAATTAGAATTAGAATTAGCTACTCTTTTAAAGTAATTAATTAGAATTAGCGTTAGCTACTCCTTTAAAGTAATTAATTAGAATTAGATGCATGAAATATTTAATTAATTAGAATTAGAAAATGTATGAACTAAATAATTAGCAACTTAATTGAGAAATGAAGACAATTCAGAATTGTCAAATCAAGTGTTTAACTTTAAATGATAACATAAAATGACAATTATTGCAGTCAAATCATAAAAAATAATTGTTATGTTGATGTGTTTTATTCTGTTGAGTGTTAACCAATCAAGCAATAAGTAAAATCACATTAAAACAGTCTGATTTGTCATGTTCATCAACTTGCCTCTGTTGCACTTTTTAATTATCATTAAAATCCTTTTATAATTAAGATCTTTTAATTATAATTGTTTTAAAATACCTAATTAATAAGAATTAGAATTAACCCGTAGTCTAATTGAATAATTAATTTTAGTTAGCTAATTAATTAGACAAGACTGAAACGCTGTACGCTATGTGAAACGCTATGTCTAACGCATAGAAGATTGAATAGAAACAAGAATTTATTAAATTGGTAAAAGAATTTAAACATATTGCAGTATTATCCATGGAAAGATGCTAGTAACTATAATTAGGCTTGATGATCATAATTGACGGAATCAATAATTTATTTTATGACATTCCAAACCTCTTTATACTCCGTTATTAATGTTTACTTAATTTTATTGTCTTAAAATTGCCCTATTAAAAACACCATCATTATATATATAGACTTTATGAATATTACTTAATTTTAAATACATTTTTATTGAATGTGAAAAGCTCTGTAAAAATATTATAATTTATCTTGCATTTATATAAAAAAATGAAACAATTGTTTTTTTTTCTTTTTTTCAATGTATTTTTATTATCTATTCGTTTATGAATATATGTGTAATATTTTTCTTTTTACAGACTGTGGCTGGATGTGGACAATTAGCCTATTCACTAAGATTCAATGCAGTGAACCATCAAGTGTTTCTACACAGGACTCGACGACATGTTTGACTGACTGTGAACAATCTGCTAATTGTTTCTCTGTAGACTATGAGGCTGTAGATAGTCAGTGTATAACTTGTCCTGGATACGATGTTTCTCCTTTTCGTGATTTGTCAATGACTCACTATGAGCTACAGAGCAGTGGCAATCCTTGTCCAGGTTAGTGTGCAGGCAATGGCTTTGTAGGATTATCAATCTTTAGTTGATCAATCCTCGTGTCACATCGCTCTTGTGGATGATTACTCGTAGACATTTCAGATCATATGATGTTCTGTCAATTGATTATAAACTTCTGTCATTAATTAGATACTTTTTCAATACATCAAATATTACAAATAACTGCTAAATTATTAATAATGATTTTATAATCACTACTAATTTTATTTAAAAATAAAATGTCAATATAAAGCATGCACAGCAAGTTAATATTGGCATTACAAAACTTCATTACAGTCCAGTACAATATTAAACTAAGTAATGTCATCATTTATGTAAAAACTTTATAAAGGAAGAGCAACGATTCAAGAACGAATCATTGGGGAATGCTATATTTTTAAAACTAGAATTAATATCTATATCTCATTATTTTTAATCAGAAAAATAACGCTTACACCCAATTCAGTGAGACTATCATAATCAGAAAGTTAGATAGCAATAAAGAATTATCCATTGTTTTCGAAAAAATTCATAAATCAACAGAAATCGTTATCACTTAGTTTTTATATCCAATTCATTATTAATTTTGCGAGATCAATTAAACAATTTAACTTATAAGATGAATATCATAAAGACGCTTCAAAAATACAACTTTAGAGTCAACTAAGATGTTCTATTAACTTTATTGAATATTCATTATTTATTATTATAATACAACATTTTTTTAAATGGTATATATATCTATCACACTGTCTGTCAATGTTAAAAAAATTAAATACTGTTTAAACTATTTAGCTAAAAGCATATTAATTCATTAAAATCACACATATACACAGACATACATTAATATATACCTACATACACGTAGTTGAATTTGTAATGTCTATATATGCATACATACATACATACATACATACATACATACATACATACATA
>JAQIXG010006086.1:0-10690 GCA_034700105.1 Oconnorella tubifera
GGGGGGAAATGTCCGGGGGGGGGAATGTCCGTTCCCAAAAGAAATGTATGACGATCCTCTTATTTCATAATATGTATTTCGTACAACATTTTATACAAAAAACCACAATAACTGCAATGAAGTCGAGTCATGGTGTACTTTCAGTTATTGCATGGACTCCTGTATTGATTGACGGATGTCAAGGCTATTAGAGAATATTACAACAAAGCGAGTAGCCAGCAGTCTTCAGTGTCACAAAATGATGACTCTAGGATGTCATAGGTCATGTCTCGCTGTCGTTGAGTTACCACTAGTCGCCCGTGACCACAGAGTGACTATAACGCGACGTTACTGGCAGAGCATCACATAACTCAAGAAAAAAGTAATTTTTAGCGTTGAGTCGAAAACACATTTTAAATGAGTTTAACTTCTATGCTTAACATATGTCAAAAACATCTTGGTAAAACTATATCATTAAGACATTTGACAACAAATAATTAGATAGAGAGCTGTTTAATTTCATGCCTAACATACAGTACAGAAGGCTATAATCATAGTCATAGAGAAATTCATAATATAGACTCTAATTTAATTAATATTAGAAAGTGGGGTTACTGAAGAAAGGAAAAGCTCGTATAAAATTAGTAGCTTATAACTTACAGTTAAACAATCGAGAATCTTCCGCGAAGCAAATTACAGATAACAAATAATATGCAAAAATTAACATATTAAATCTGCAATATTTTTTAGTCACACTAATAATCATTCGTTAAGGGAAAACTTGAAGATACACATTATTACATGAATTTTCCGTTGTAGAGTTTACACGTTAACTTTTTTACATCACATAAAGTTTTTCATTATCAGACACCAGAATAATTAAAATTGTAATATATTGTAGTACACAACATACTACAATATATTACAAATATAAAATTATATGAAATCGACTATGAGAATCTTTTCTAGATCATGTATTGCTCGTTGTAGCGAGATGCCCAAAAGCGAAGCTCTACAAATTACCCCGAACCGTTTCGTTGTAGCGATGCTTTATTGTATTCGCGGTAGAAAACATCTCGAGAGAAATCGTCCAGCTCCGTTTATGAAATATTTTATTCATGATTCCAAAGGCTATCGACTCCTTCTCGGCCCAGAGTAATTGGAAACAATTTCCCGGTCAGGAACATAGTAACAACGCAGTGTTGGCGCGTCGATAATGAAAAACAATAACGTGCCTCCCCGCATCGCGCATGCCTTTGATGCAGTGACATGAACTGATATATGCCAATGTGTTCTTTCTTATGTTTTATACAATTTTTTCATCGCGTGATTCGCATCATTGCTATGTATAGCATGTGATAATAGCAATGCTCTGATTATAACTAAAATAAGTTTAACTTTTTTCATAAAAAAGAGTAATGTCAATAAATATACAGAAAAACAACAGTATAAAATAGAGTGTACAAATGCAAAACGTTCGTTGTAAATAAATGACGATGCAGCTTATTAAAAAAAATTAATCTTTGCTCTAAATTTTGATTTTTTCCAGAGCAATTTGCACGCCTTGGCTTATATAGTTTAGCGTCATATGTTTCAAGAATTTATTCAGGCAGGAGAGCTCAAAAATGATCAATAGACTCCCCAGAAGGGCCCGAACACCCCCGGAACCGTTAAAATTATTTTTAAAAAAATTCTTACAATTATAATTTTGCCTTAGTAATGTGAAAAACATCGAATAGCAGCTCCTTGCAAAGTCAATGCCTGATATTTTACGCATATTGAGCCCCCGTCTCATCTAGATAAATGCTGGCGGCATTCAGTCTCAGGCTCCTCGTAGTTTATAACTGTCATGAAAACTTGTCAAACAAGCGTTCTGCATTTCATGGAAAGTTATTGACATTTTATGCACATTACTGAAACCTAGTACTAAAGTGATCGCTAAGTTGTTACAAAGTCTGAAAATTGTCCTGTGTCTGAAAATATTTCTAAATGCTACTTTACTAACAGTAACAGTAGTTACTGCTCTCTGACGACGCCTATAAATAACACTAGTTTTAATTAAAATAATATTTAAATCTATATTTGAATTATAATACTAACCTTTGTGATCGACGCTCACTGAGCAAACAAGAACGAATAGTTGAAATATGTAACTTGGACGATAATTGAAGAATGTAGTTTCTTTGTTTGAATACATAGCGACGCAAACTACACCTCAATAGATTGCGAATACAGTATCGATAATCCTTGGATTATTTTCATCATTACAAAACAGCTAAATTTAGTATTTTGGATACACTTAGGTTGCCAATATTATAGCAAATTGTACTGTATGGAAACAATTTAAATTAGTGGCAAGAATAAAACATTTCACATGCGATAATGTAGTGAATTTAAGCAATACTACTTAAGTATACTTGATAACAATAATACATATCGTTATTCGTCATCAAATAAAGATGAGTTATAATAAACCCACGATGGCTTAAAGAAGCTTATTGTGTGTAAAATAGAACATTTTACATACAGATTTAAACATCAATGTTTATTAAAATGATGACATTTTCTATGGACTACACGAGACAAATTTTTATGACCTAAAATAGTTGTCACACGACTCTCTCACCACGTAAAACACTTCTGCGAGATAATACGTAGCGCGTAATATAATATCGCGGATTTACTGTAATCCCACAACGATAACTGTTGACCAGCATCGCTGGCAGTCAGCTGTATGCAAGCAAAAGAATTAACTGCAGATATATCTATTCATCGTTACACGCATCTCCATGTATAAATGACTTGTTTGCCTTATGTTTCTACATTATTTCCTCTCACTATAAACACTAAATATGATCTAGAATTATATCCACATCTAGAATGGAAATCGGTAGGCCCTATCGCAATTATAAACTTTTTATGCAAAAGTAAAGTTGTAAAAAGTATTTTTTATTATATATATCATATACGATAAATGTCAGCAGAAAGTAGTTTATCGCTCAAATTTTCAAGGATGTTATAATGAACAGATTGACTGCTGGTCTGAGATCAGTCGGCAGTTAAGTGACATCGCGGTTGATCAGTAGTGTTTATCCGTAGCACAGAAAATATTACTGCAGCGGGTGACAGATGATTTCTCTTGAACATTCATTTCATTACAAATAGTCAAAATAATAATCTACGAAAAGATTGTGAATTACTGTTACTGGGTAAACTTTTTATGCAATTTTTAATCCCCTCATCCCTCCGGCCAACAGCATCGTACTGAAGAATCCTACCCAAAAAATTGTCTAGAGAGTTTATCCCCAAAAATATATGCCTCTAATTGCAAGGAATCTAGTTGTTATTAGAAATTAACAGTAATTATATGATAAAAAGAAGTAAATTTTTACAACTGTCAGTTTATCTAGTTGCTATCCCATTGTAGTGGCGTAGTCAGAATTTTCCTTCAATAAAGTAAGTGACGATCCTTTTTCGGTTATCACTCTATTATTCGTCACAGCATACAAACTTGTTCAGTAAATCATCACATGGGGTGAAAGTTAGCACAAACACCTTCAACGCTACAAAAATAGATTTGTACCTACAATTGGGTGGTTATAATCATCATACTCCCCCCCCCCCTCCTTGGCTACTTCACTGTTCAGTGGTAAAGTTAAATGTTCCTATATTGTGACAAAAGGCAAACGATAATGCCATCGTCTTGTACAAGAGCTATTGTTCAATCAGACTATCTACTTATATTTATCTCGAATAATTCTCGATACATAATACATAAATACATAATTATCGTCTAACTAGTCATCTTGGCTGTGTAGCGGGGAAATGCGGCTGCAGTGCTGAGAACTTTTGGGACAGTTTCCCATGACACTTTTTAACTTATTAATTTTGACTGTTTTAACATGTGTCACCCGAATTTTTTTTAATTTGTCATACTTGTTCAACGATTAAAATAACAATAAAAAATAACTTATCAGCTCTCCGTCTTCTGAATTACAAGTGACTTCTTTTAGAAATCATGTGTAATGGAGCAATCATTTAGGTTGAGGACCAGGCAGCAATTTCTTACGTCAATACTTCTTCAACATGATATCATTTTAATGCACTAACTACAAGTTGATTCATCTTGCCTAGCTCAGCCTGTATATACTGTAGTTCCAGAAGTTTACTGCACTCATATTAGGATAAGTTGATACTAAATTATAATATACAGGAAGAAATGGCATACAAATGGCCTCGTGACTAACAAGGTAATCAGTTAATGTTTGAAGAAAAAGGAAGTAATTATATAATCAGTTATGAAAATCTACAAATGATTTTTTTTGATACTCTTGTTAAAAAGACTATCCCCTAAAAAGAATTTTGCATGAAACACTGATTCAATCAATCAATCCATCAATCAATCAATCAAGCGTTCAATCATTAAATAAGTGAGTAAATTAACAAATCCACTAATCATAAATAAAATTAATGGATTTTTAACGCTCATAACTTAAAACAATTTTACAATTTTCAAATGCATAGAGAATTTAAGACAGAAACAATATATTGTCTAGTTATGTAATATACATTTAATGAAATTAAGTCTTAGCAGATTAAATACAAAATAGATTGTTACTAATTGTTAATAACTGATAGCTGATTTTGTGAAGCACGCTCTTAACTATTAAAGATATAAATTCTACAAACTTTGTATATTTCATTAAAATTTACAATTCTCTACGCTCAACATTATAAAGCTATATACGGTAGAGCTAAAAATTACATTAAAGTTTCTTCATTAAGGAATCTAAAACAATACATATATCTTTTCATGATAACAATTTATTTAGATTCTAATCGAATTTTGGCAGAAACTATGAGTTTAACAACATGTCAAGCAATGGACCAATGACAGATTTTTTGTTCATCTTAAATTAGCTTTAATTGTATGGATTAATATAACAAGCTTCATGATTAATATGATAAAAATATTTTAAAAACTATATGATATTCATGAAAATTGTCAAACACACTGAATTATCAAGTTAACGGGTGCAGCAAATCAGTATAAAATATTGCAACTGACACAGGACTGAAAGACATTAGATTATAATCATTCAATTCCCACCAACATTTTAATGATTACAGAATTTAATCTTTAATTTTACACTCAACTTGTAAGTAAAACGGTACCCCGGCAAAACGCTTCTATTACATTAATACATTAACATAACAAAATGGCACCGGTAATTCATTTAATTTTCCTAACTAATCCTAAATTTTACCATAATCCTAGCACTAACCCTAACTTTCACCCTTACCCTAACCCAAAATGCAACTTTAACAAAAAGAATTAATCATTGGAACAGAGTTGTCGGGGTCATTTTGACTGGTTATGAAGTAAAATGCGCTTCACAAAATCAGCTGTAATAATTCAACCTAAAAGGCTACAACATAATAGAATATTATACGATCAACTCATTATAGAACTCATTATCAAACAATGAAAGACCTTTAAATAAGTATCGCTACAAATCATGATATAAAAAAACTGCCTTATTAAATATAACGTAACACTTTAATATAACATTATTTAAAATAACATAAAACTAAATCTAATCAAGCAAGCAAATAAAATCACGCTGCAAAATATTGATTCCCTTCTGCCCCCGTAAAGATCACATCAATCCAGATCCTCATGGAGTCCGGACTGGGCGCCACCAGGTAATAAGTCTTGTCTAAAGTCTTAACGCAAAACGTCAGCTGAGGAGTGGGACTCTTAACACAACAAACGTGATCGACAAAAACGTCCTGAATTGCCTGGAAGTAGATGCACCCGCGCGCTTTGTGCTCACGATTATCAGCGTAGTATGACAGACTGCATCGTAGTCTGTCAAACACAAACCAACGCTTCTTCCAAGATCTTATACGACCTCCCATCTTTGTTAGGTAACCTCGACAGCAAGTGGACGTGACGATAACGTGACAGCAGTGATCAACATTGTGACCGGAGGAGAGGATGAACTGAAGAAGATCCAAGTTTTGATTGTATGATGGAAGATAGCGAGTTAACGGTCGCGTCTGAATTGAGCAATAAACGTAAGGTTTTATTTTATACTATAATGTGTATAATATATAGAGATTCATTTATTCATCAATATGCTAAAAAAGTTTTTAATTGTAGTGATATTAAAATATGTTGCACTTTCCATTTTTGATGTCATTTACAACTTTAGGAAAAATACCTTTTTTTTATCACACTGACAATGACAACCCCAGAACAATGAATCCAAGTATTGTCACACACTCTCCCAAGTGATCACACACTCTCTCATTTGATCACACACTCTCCCAAGTGATCACACATTCTCCCAAGTGATCACACACTCTCCCAAGTGATCACACTCTCCCAAGTGATCACACACATCCCCAAGTGATCATACACTTTCCCAAGTGATCACACACTCTCCCAACTGATCACATACTCTCCTATTTGATCACACACTCCCCCATATAGATGTTACTGGCAAAGATTACCTGTATGGTGTCTTTGTCTTTTTTCTTTCTTTCTTGATCGACTGTTTTTACGTACTGTTTGTGTTCCACATCTTTGTATTCTGTATTGTTTTTTATGCTCAAGTCTTCAGGCAATAAGCTGCCAGCAGAATCTTTCTATAAATCATTGCAATCATAATTATTACAAAGAAATAGAGACACAAGTAATTAGTTTAAACATAAATCCATATTATTTAACGTAGGTCCATGAATACATGCACAATTTAATACCTAGGGTTTTACCATATTAGTCAAAGCTTATTAGAGAAGTGGTTAGAGCGATGGACTCAAATGCGACAATTCCAGGTTCAAATCTTTAATAGCTCACTATTTCTCTAACTTACTGCACTCTTTAACAAAATACTTAAATTGGCAGGTATGTCTGAGATATAAAATACAGTAATACAGTGATGTTAAACTTAACTTTTAACCGAACTTATTCAAGTTGATAATGAATAAAGAAGAGACCTGCATTGCAACATTACGTAATCTCTCAGCTTTAGCAAGAACCAGTAACACCTCCATGTCGTACATTTTCTCCAATTCATCGTCTTTCCTAGAAAAATTAAACGCGCCATTGTTTACAAAAACATCTATGAAAATAAAATGTTTATCAACCATAGCGGAGACTTTATGCAAGGAATTTGTATTGATATCACAAAGAAGTATTAAACCGGATTAAGGAAAATAAAATCTTAAAATTATTTGCCTGTCAAAACTGATGACGTTAAAAATTTATTTTTTACATTTAAGTGCAAGTTATTACGATGAAGTAATCTTAATAACCTGTAATGCAATTTAACAATATTATTTGAGTTTTTAATATCAATTGTCTCAGAAATGAGGCAATAAAAGCAAGAAGAAAATAAATCACTGTTCAAAAGTCTTGATAAACAAATTAACGGAGCTTTTTTTAAAGGATGAGGTTGTAATCTTTATATATTAGATGCAGCAAACATGATGCGGCATACTAGAGTAACTTATAGCAAATAAAGAACAATACCAAGAAGTCAATTTATCCGATCCACTCGTGCAAGAATCATTCTCAGACTCAGATATAACGTAAGACCAATCTTCACGCTGCTCATCAGATTGAATTCTCTCGTCGTTCTGATCTAATCTGGGCTGATATGACGTCCAAGGAGCATGCGGGGGTAGAGAAGATCTTATATCTGAGTCAGCGAGTCTTTCATTCACTGATAAGGCACATTCACTGACTGTAGAAGCAATACCATTATTACTCAATAGTAATAATTTTACTAATGTAGTGCTCATTTATATTCAAAATCATATATTAAAACTACTCTGTTGAAAGAATTATGACAAAAATATACAGTATCGTAGTACTTTAACTATTGTTTAGTCCAACAGTAAAACTTGCTCAATTCAAATACTTACATTCTCTCCCATGTGGTGAGTTGCATAATGAAGCTGCATAAGATTGAAAATACGCCAGGTTTCTGTTCGTTAGCTCTAGATTATTAATAGCCTCAAATAAGGCCAAACTATTTGAATCTTCAACCATTTTCTAAAACATAAAATAATACAATGTACTGTTATGTTGCAATAGCCATTATGCTGCAAAAAATACTAAATTAATATAACATTAAGAAAAATAATTTACAATGAAAAGCTCATAATTATTATTGCTCCAAAATTTAAAATGATAAATTGATAAATTTAAGAGTCATATCTGACTATTATAACTTGTAATAACTCTGCACTATTATAGTTATTATTATAAGTCATAAAGTTCTGGTAATTATTAGAAGTCATAAATTTCTTGTAATTTATCAATCAACTCATTTATTCAAACATCTTGGCTCTATATAAATACCATCAAACACATTATAGCGCTGCTGTGTATAACCAGCATCAACCCGAGTATATAAATGAATTATAAATAAAATTTAGTTATGCTTCTTTTTAATTATTAAATTTAATTATGCTAAACGTAATATTGCGGCCATCACAGTGAGTGGATCACACTGGATAATAGAAAACGTAATATTACATTTCGCACATTGGAGGAAAATATCAACCAAGCATAATATTACATGCCACACAGGAAAGAGGTTAGCAGCAAGTTAACATAATAATAAGTATCATCCAGAATTTTAATTAAAAATTTACAAAACAGCAACATAGTGCAAACAACATTTAGAATTTTAATACTAAGTGAACACCTAGAATATTAAGAGATCAAACTAAGTAGAAATTGACTTATAATGCCTTGAATCACAACACGTGATAACTGAGAATAGTTTTAAGTTAGAAACAAAGTTAAAACTACTCTCTCACAACTTAAAGAATAGTATTAAAACTTAGCTTCTTACATTTTTCCTATCATAAGACAACTGAGATTCCAAATGATACTCATTCTCCATCTCTAATCTTGAAGCGATTGCATCGACATCCTCATCTGCAATCCTTAAAGCAGCGCTGTCATTAGAAAGTCTATCATCAGCGTAACTGTATTCATTATCAACTTTTTCTTTCCCATTTGACTTAACATCTGGTGAATTTCCATTCTTGGGATAAAGAAACTGATACGATGACTTGGACTGATTTGTATCTGAAGGACTCAAAGTATTGAAAGAATTATCAAGCAAAGGCCCGTTACTAAACTTGTCGCTTTCAGCTGATTTATCAACCAAATCAAATGAACACGAATCATGATTATCTTGATTTTTATCAATATCTTGTTGCAGTGTAGCATCTCTGATAGATGGTTGAGCTTCATTGCTTTCAGTTTTACTTGAAATTCCCGGTAAACTTTGATTCTGCAAATTAGAATTTGTTAAATGTCCAGCATCGGCTGAGCATAGTTTCATTATTTCAAGGAGTCTAAGTTTCTCTTCCTCTGCTATGCGCTGTTCTTCAAGTCGCTCAGCTTTGCATTTATCATACCGCAACTTCAAGTCATTATCCCCCGTAATGTCTTCTACTTCGTTTTCCATTCTTTAAACAAGAGTGAGGATCAGGAGACTATGTATGACTTTACATCATTACATTTATTTTATAAAGAAGTCTTCATTATAAAAAGTTACAATGAAGACTTTGTCATCTGGAAGTTCTGAAAAAAATTAACTTTGAAATTTAATATCTTGACATTATTTATTTAGAAAACTGAGCATAGCAGCTAATTAATGACAATCATTTTCTGATCTTGATAAATATAAAAAAACGAATTGCACAAGATGGAATTTTTATGTCACGTTTTCTTTAATTTTTATAAAAATTAAAGAAATCCTGCACAAGATCATAAAACACTAAATGCCGTATCACTAGTCGCAGTTTCTGGAATATCAAACTAAGCGATCAAATGTCGCGAGTTTAAGTCTCAGAAGTAAAGATATCGTGTAATTAATGCAGTAACTAGTGGGCTCCCCTTCGGTTTCGCACCTCGCCGAGTTAGGTTTAGAGATGGTTTAGGGTTAGATTTTGGGTTTAGATTGTAACTAGTCATGATTAGGGTTATTGAGACGGATCAGACGTAGTTTACAGTTATTTTCAGAGAATTTAGGTGAATTTTATTTTTTATTTCTAATCAATCGAACAATCGCCATTTTATGATCGATAGTAAAAGAAACACTGTGCAAAACATAAAATTATTATTTTTCACAAATGTTCGATATAGTTTGAATTTCGCGATGAGACTTGTTTTATTATATTTCTCATCCTTTCTTATATAAGTGGTCTTATTTTTATTCTAAAAAGTTCATGAGGTGCTTAACCAAATGAGAACCAACCAGTGTATGAACATTGGTTTAATGACTTAAAAATAAAAAAGTGGCTTCACATTTTGTAATTGTATTATTGGTTCAAAAAACCAATAATACAATTAATAAACTTAATATTTTATAATAAAACTATTTCATTTGTATTAGGCTTACAAGCAGCTTAGCACTAGTATTAGTTGAGCTGCATTTTAAAGTTTTAATTTAAAAAATAATCAATTAAAAGATTTTTCCAATTCCCATATTAGGCCTAACCGCCTAATATTCGAATAATAAATAATAAAAAATTAATTAATAATAATAATTATAATAATAATAATAATAAATAATAATAATTCGACCATGGTCGAAGGGCAGATGCCTTCTTTGGGATGCCACATGCCCGGACACATTAGCACCTTCATACGTGAAGAGGTCGGCAGAAGAGTCGGGCG
>JAQIXG010006087.1:0-10689 GCA_034700105.1 Oconnorella tubifera
CCTCGTCCCCCTAATCCCCCCTCCCCTGCGCTCTCCTTATTTCATAAAGGGAGGGAGAGGTATTTGTGAGGAGCCTATGTAATAGGAATGATTTTTAATTAACATTTTACAGTGGCGCAACTTATTTAATAGATAAAGGGGTGTTTTAATTTTTTATGGAACAAAGTGAGGGAGTAGCTTTTAATCTTTTTCAGTAATTCAATGACTACAAATATATTTTTACAATCTGGGAATAAGCTATTAGCGATTATTCAATGAATGAGTTTAATTAACTATTGATATATTTAAGATTAAATATATTTTGATACGATATTATATAAACAACCCTTTTATCCCTCAATATGTTGAATAGTTGCGCCACTCGTTTATATATCTATGCATATTGACTCTACATATTAATATTAAGTAATAATTTCTAATTAGTAATTAGTAAGAATTACTATAACTATTAATACTCATAATTAGTAAACTTTTAATCACTAATTAAAATATTCACATTTCGATGGTTCATTCATGTAGTTCTAGTGAACAACGTAGCATTTTTGTTATTGCTTAGAATTAAATTTATATTCATTTAACTTTTTCATTAAGCCTACCGTATCATATTATGAAAGCTATGTCACACAATTTAAATTAACTTTTTGTTGCAATCAGTCAATTTTATTATTATTATTATTACTTATAAGTTATTCGCTTATTGCTAAAAGTTATTGTATTAACAACTTAATTAATGAATTGACATTACTATAGTCATTAAAGTAGACTTAGTTTTAACCGTTTTCTTTAAATGCTTTCCGCGAATAGGTATTATAAGCATGGTTAAATAATGAGTCTATCTCATATAAACTGTACATATAGGCCTACTCATTTTTTTAAATCAAGCAAATCTCAACTAGGCATATTATTTTCAAATTTAATTACATCTATGCTTCATTCTAGATATATTTTCAACATTGTATTAAAATACTTGACAAGCGCGTATGTTTAAAGAACTTAACAAACAATAATTATAAATCAATTAATCAAATATAGCAAGTAAAAAGTAGGCCTATAGTTAGCGGATACAAAATATATAGGCCTATACGCTGAATAATAAATAGTGAGCTAGTTAAGCATAGTTATAAGTATTATATATAAGATTTATAATGTAAAGGTTTAATTAAAGTGTTAAATTATTAAGACGAATAATAGGCTTATAAGATTTTCTTTGCAATGCGTGATTTTCAGTCGAGACAATAGGATCAAAAGGATGTCATTTTCTTCGTTATGAATCTGTGAAATATAAAGACTTTTCACGCTGTAAGCCTATGGAAAACAAACAGTGAAACTCATCACAAATTTTAACCAAAAAAACTATGAGCATTAAGGTTTTTCAAAAAGAGATTGTTAATTCCATCCCCTTCCAAATAGCAATGGGCTGGCCCATATATAATAGCACTAACCGTGGTATGATTATAATTGCTGAAAAAATTGAGATCTCGATTTTCCTGATGCTTTGAAACATAATTTCAAGTTTACTTGTACACTACAGTGGCGTAGCCAGGATTTTTTTAAGGAGGGAGGGAAGGGCCCGGGAGTTTCTTTAAAAGATTAAGTGATGAGTTTTTTAAGATTACTGCTAAATTTTGACCTTCCCCTACATATATTAAATATTTGGTCTATGCATAATTATATATATATTTATAATTCAACGTTGAATTTTTCACTAAATCGCAGCAATTATTTTGATAATATTCTCGACAAATTCATAGCGCATCAAAACATTTTTGTTAAAACTTGAATAGAAAAAATTCATAACTATAGAATTATAAGTAGAAAATAATGTATTAACGTATCACTTAGAAAGCTTTATCGATTTGAATTCATCACAAAACGATGAAATCAATTCAAGAATCCGTGTTATTTTAATATAAAATATTTAATATTTAAATTTTGAAAGTTTAAACGATTTTTGTTGATATTTATTATTGTTTTCGTTCCTGATCAAGATGGACAAGTTATATAATTTGTTACCGAAATGTTTGACAAATATTTCCACGTACATGGTACTAGTTATTTTTTTATTTATTTATTAAATTTATTATTTATTATAAATATGTAGATTATTAATTAATTAACGATAATTGGTTATCTAATTCAATTGAAACTAAATGTAAGCTATTATAGAAAATTTTAACAGCGATTAACTCGCGTTTCATTCGGTTTCGTACCGCATGAAGTTTTTTTGAATAATAATAAGACCACATACGTAAGAAAGGATGAGGAATATAATAGATCAAGTCTCATCTCGAAATTCAAACTACATCGAACACTTTTGAAAAAATGAATTTTATGTTTTGAACAGTGTTTCTTTAATTATCGCTCATAAAATGGCGATATTTTAAATATAAAAATAAACGTCAGCTAAAATTCTCTGAAATAACTGATCCGTCTCAATAACCCTAATCATGACTCTAGTTACAATCGAAACCCAAAATCTAACCCTAGACCATATCCAATTCTAACTCGGTGATTTGCGAAACCGAACATAAGCCACTTGTTTTATTATATTCCTCTTCCTTATATCTGTAATATCATTTTTGTTTTAAAAACTTCATGACTTAATGTGGTGCGTAACCGAATGTGACCATATGTGGTTAATTATTCATTTTAAGGCTCAGCTAGAGTTGGAAGCGATACTGATAATTATTTTGATACTGAGAGTATTTTGGAGCATAATTAAATTAAGATACAATAACCAAATTGCTAAGAACATTTACACCGGATGTTCATCTGTAACTGTATGATGTAGGATGTTCATCTGTATTCATTATGAAACTTTTCATGGATTTCTCTTTACTTCTGTGCAGCTTTATCTAAGTACTGTAATCATTTTTATGATATATTTAAGGATTTTGAGGGCCAAAAGAAAGCTGAGAGACTTTTCCAAGTGATCATTGTACTATTTGCTGTAAGTTTTCTCATATTGCAACTTTTGTAATTTAAATTTAAATTCCGGATTACCGTATTACATAAACGATGCATTGCATTAAGAAATTGTTCACTCATCACTTTATTTTGAAAAACAGTGTGATATGTTAAAATAACCTTTTTGTGCTGATGTGACATTTGCAGTAAATATTCAAATATTTTAAACCGTATTAAAACCATTTGAAATCTGTTAAATTGTGTTAAAATCATATTATTTCATATTAAATCATACTAGCTGACTATAAATTATGTTAAACTATATTAAAATTATTTTAATTGCAAAATAATTCTATTACGATTTTGTCAGGTGGTGGGTTTTGTCTGGGGCTATATTTGCCAGCAATTCTCTCAGACTGTTTACATTCTCTTGGCCGGTTTCATGCTTTCTTGCGTTGTAAGAGAATTTCTATTGCATTCTTTAAATTTATATTAATACGGTATTTGATATTTGGTATTTATTAATTTTCTTTACGTCTGCAACATTGTCCCTCGATGGTTAAACAGATGGTTAAAGTTTTATTGATTTGATTGATTTATTTATTAAACATTTTATTGAATACAGTAACGGAAGTAATATTTTTAAAATATTTTTATTTTATATTTATTTTATTTATAAAATATTTTTATTTTCCATTAAATACACTCAATTTTTACATGCATTAAACTTTTAATCAATTGTCAGTTAAATTTTATTTTATTAAACAATACTTGTTTAAGCTATTGTTTTAATTGTTTTATTGTTTTTTAATAAATCTTTTTTCTGTTTAATCCAATTGTTTTATACTATTTTGTATATAACATATACAAGATGATAAAAGATGAGGCTTTTATTTAAAAAAAATTAATACATTAAATTCATATGTTTCTTTTTATATCTATTACTTTTTTTTATATCTTGTATCTTTTTGATTTTTTTTCACTAAAGCTGACATTGCCGGCATGGCCCATGTATCGCACAAAGCCGCTCAAGTGGCAACCGGCTCAGATTTTCCCTGACAAGGATTCAGAGCCGACAGCTGATCAATCCACCCCCGCCCCCCAGACAAAGAACAAAAAGAAGAAGTAGTCGTCATTGTTGTCTTATTTTATGGACCATGAGTGTTTATTTAGTCGTTTAAATGAACAGAAATATGAATAGAATTATTACTTGTCATAAATATAATTGATATTGTTTAATATTGATATTGTCATATTAATATTAATATTATTAATTTTAATATTATTAATATTATTAATACTAATTCGTCTTTAGTAAATTTGATATCTTTAATTCGTATTTTTAATTTCAATGCATTCTTGGCTCTTTCGTAATTAATTAAAACTAATTTTAAAACTAGATTTAGTGCAGAGTTGTGTTACAGTGCGCAATGCAAGATTGTATTGTAGATTTTTCATTGGTTGAACGCTTCATTTGTTTACAATGACTTTGTATTATTAAAACGTTGTGGCTTTGCGTGATTTAACCGGTCCGTACAGAAGAGTTATATATTTTGAGATTTAGTTTATTAAATTACATAAAGCACTTTAAATTTCTATATAATTTTCGGACATAAACTTTCCTATTAATGACTTTACCCTTTGAAAATAACAATTAATTTGAATCTTTATAAGCACTTGCTCTGTCATTCCCAAAGAACAAATATTTACTGCGCTGCTTTAAGAGTCGGGCGTTCACTCATCACTTGGTTTTACACACTCAATTTACGATAGGTTACTTTTTGTGCTGATGTGACATTATGAAGAAAATAAATAAAAGATTATATATTATTGCGTTTATCAAACTAAAGACTGTATGTCGTACATAAGTATTCTTAGAAACTTTTGCTGTGAATTGTATTCATTATACATTAAACATAATAATCATCTTTCTTATTATGTGAATTTTTAGTAATTATTATCATTATTATTATTATCATCAGTGCTATTCTGAAGTTAGCTTTTTCACTCAGCATTGTGTAACTGTTAAATGTCTCACACTAGGTGTGAGACATTATTCATATAATACGGTAATCCAGAGTTCACTTAGATCAATCAAAAAATATTACGTATGAGACAATTTTTTTTAAATTTTTAAATTAACATGTTATGCCAAAATTTAGATAGTTATCAAAGATCGTTAGAGCACTGGACTCTTACGCTACAAGTTTATGTTCGATTCCCGTGAACACTCAGTATTCGGCTTACTTGTTGCACCCTTTAGTAAGACTCTTAAATTAACAGCTAATTCTGAGACATCGATTTTTGTAATGGGGTAATGCAGACGTTAAACTTCAATGATTCCTTAAATTTTTTAACGTATTGTAATGGTGTCCGGACGATTCGTCCCCGGACGGTTCGTCTCGGACGATTCGTCATACGGACGGTTCGTCTCACGAACGGTTCGTCTCACGGATGATTCGTCTCGCGGACGATTCGTCTCAATAAAAGTTTAAAGAAATAAAACTTAAAAACTAACTAAACATAACTTAAACATAACTTAAACATAACTTAAACTAACTAAAATATAAAGAAATAAAAAAGTGAAAATACTGAAGAAAATGAAATTGCAAAATTGAAGAAAAGAAAATGAAATAAGAAAATCCACAAAAAATAAAAAACGAAAAAATATTAAAAAGTAAAGAAATATATAATTTTAAAAAAAACTGCCAAAGACGGTCCAAAGCCCGTTTGTAAAAAGAGGATGGTATTCAAATTTTTTTTAAAGTTTTATTTCTTTAAACTTTTACTGATATTATATCCTTAATTTGACATTAAGTTAGCTTTTAAGTTTTATTTCTTTTACTTTCGTTGAGACGAATCGTCCGTGAGACGAACCGTCCGCAAGACGAATCGTCCCAGACGAACCGTCCGGGGAAGAATCGTCATAAAACCATTGCAATGCCTTAAAAAAGAGAACATACGAGCTGATGAGCTCTTATGTTCTCCAGAACCCAGCGGCTGGATCGGCCCCCTCTCCAGTCACAATTTCTGGGGAAACAGTAGATACCGTTGACCCGTTGACAGCTTTATCTACCTAGGGTGTAAAATTAACTCTTCCGGCTACTGTAACCCCGATATACGTAGAAGAATTGGGATAGCTAACTCGACTATGTTTCAGCTGGACAAGGTTTGGACGCAGAAAAGACTATCTTTACTCACCAAACTGCGTATTTATGAGTCTTATGTACTATCCACACTTTAATATGAGTCTGAGTGTTGGACCATGCTAAAGAGAGACCTGGACATGGTGTAGGCTTTTCAAATGAGATGCCAAAGCCGCATTCTTCGTATTCGCTGGAATGATTTTATCAACCAATGCAGATGTTGTCACGCAGACGGGCCTTAGTCCACTGTCATATCCTCCAGACGCCATAGGTTATTTGGACATATTCGTGACCCTGCCGCTCCTGCACACAAAGCGTTGACCTGGCTATCCGAACTCAGATTGGCGATGCCCCGCGGACTTTGAAAAGGCCACGCGGCCGTCCCAGGGACACATGGCTGAAACAATGTCTCAAAGACGCTGACCTGGGCCCCATCGAAGCCTGGAACCTGGCAAATGATCGTACGCAATGGAGGTCGCTACGTCCCTGGATGGATTCGCAAATATGATGATGATGATGATGTGCTATTTAAGATAAATGATAAAGTTTAAAACTCGTAATAGTCGTTTGTACCCCTCTCTCTTATTAAACTAGAATGACAAACGCATCAAATATTGGTTGATTTTAGATTAGAGGAGGGGAAATTTTTAAGCGGAGGTGAGAGGTCAAAAGTTGGGACAATTTTTAATTTACTAAACTCGAGTATACAGTTTAATTTATTAAACTTTTTAAATAGAGATATTAAAAAGAGTATTGACATAATTGCTCTTTTTATATTTGTATCACGAATTAGATAGTACTTCCGATTTTATCCATTTTTGCATTTCGTTACCGTACTATGATACATTTTTGTTATTTTATTTTCTACTTTAATTAAAATTGGAATGAGCTTTTCTTCGTTCTACGCGTGAAGTTTATTCAAAATATGAGATAATTAATCCATTTTGTCGTCATTGTTGCGAAAAAAATCTCATTGAATGTGGAGGAGGTGTGTTGCTCCTTCGAGCTCAATTTCCCTTCTGAATTCATGTCTAACTTTATTCCGTAATAATCTTCTTGACCTTTCTTGATTGTTATGTTGTTTTTCCGATTATTTCTGAGCGAAGCATCGGCTGAATAATTCCTGTGAGGCACGAACTTTATGCATTTGTAATTGTTACGCTAACGTTTTCAGCGATCACAGTTCAAATTGCCTCAGGCATAAGTGTACCTACACTGTGGTACAGAAAAATATACTCCGTATTTAAAAATATGTTTCAAAATAAAAATGTGCAGTTAAAGTCGAAAAACTTTGGTTAAACTAGTGATTAGAGCACAGGCTATTTTATGGCTAATTTATTGGGAGGTTATGAGTTCCATTGAGAAGTGATCCTGCTTATAATCTTTATAATATCCAACAATCTGTGTTGATTCAGAATTCAGTGAGTATAATGGATGTTTTTACTCGATAAAAGAAAATATAAAGTGGTGAGGGATGGATAGAGGCTATCCCCACAATCGGGTCATTTTTAAAATCGTAGCCGTCGAAACATCAATAACTCGCTAACAGTGAATGCGGCAAAAAACAAAAAGGAAACAAAACAAACATTAAAGAATATGCAGTGGGCGAGTATGCAATGGGCGAATAGATAGTGAGCTTACATGGCCAAGAGTTCGAGCTTAAAGACGCTAAAAAATATAGTTTTATTTTCCTTTAATAAGATTACATTTTATTCACACAAATAGCATTATTAAGAGACTCGAGCTTATTAATTATACTTTGGCATCAACAAAGGCATATTCACAATTAAAATATAGCAGTTGTAAATCAAATACAAATTTGATACCCTGAGAGTAAAATATGACAATTAAAAAACGTAACGAAATTGTGCATAAAATTTGCAACATTGCTTGCTACGTTTATATATTTAATTCAAAACTTATCGACATTTAACGTTTACTAAAATTTGCAAGAGAAGAGATCCATTAATTTACATAGAAAACGATAAATAGATAAACGATAAATATTACAACATTTTAGTGATTACTGTAATAATTGTAATTGAATCCAAAATCTAAATTCAGTGAGATTGGTTAGCATCTGACTTATGTTTGTATAATAAAAAAAATAAAGAAAAAGTTCTGACTTTGTCTCTCTAAATATATAAGTAATATATTTCTTTTGTAACACACTGTAGAGAAGTTAGATAAGAAATTATCGTTGTAACACACTTTAAGTTGTTTCTTAAGTAGCTCCTGCATTTGAAAGATACAAGACAGCGGAAAGTTATTAACTTTGTCTTATTTCAAGGCCTTTTTTAAGACTACACCAGCATCATAAGAACCTTTGATCTATATTCATAGAGCCCTGTGCTCTATATATTTTGGCGTTTTAAAAAATGTTGATCGGGAGTGAGAGAGACAACAATTAACAATGTTTTTGGTCTGCATTGTGACATTAATACTTTTTTAGTTGAGTTTTTTTAGTTTAGATTTTGAAAATATATAGTCAAGACTATATAGACTGATAAATAATAATTGAATATACATTTGACTTACTTAATTAAATTTTATAAAAGATAAATAAAATTCATAAATACTTAATTAATGATTAATAAGGAAATAAATGAAGTTCATAATCACTTTAATGACAAAAATAGTTATCTTATATTAACTAAGAGGAATATTGGTAGCAACTTTAAATAACCTCTAACCACTTAGCATATCATACATCTTCTCAAATCTGATTGATCCCATATCATTGCAATGATAACGGAAAATAATTTCGAAAACTGAAATCAAAACAGTAACTACAATATCACAGAAACCCACACGGATAACACCTATAACAACACAAACAGCGAAACATACACTCATACACACAGACAGACATTAAAAAATACATCTACATAGGCACCAAACCACACGCCTTTATAGCATAATAGAGCATCTATTCATAGCAAAATACAGACATATATTTATAAACGTGTATTATAAACTCTAGCTTCTAATAGTTTATAATAGAGAGTGCAAGTATTTAATAGCATAGAGTCCTTGTATTATATAATGATAACTAAACGCTAAAAGTTTTTTTTCTCACGACATATATAGTCATCATTATTTTCAAAAAGGACCGCTCCAAATACTGACCGATTAACTGGGGCAAGAGTGGAGGGGGGGGGGGAGGATGATAGATATGCCCCATAACTATTTAGAAAATAAGACCGCTGGAATTAATGGTTTTATCTTTAAAACCTTTCAAAATCTGTACAATATTTAAAAAGTTAAATTATTCTTTCAGTTTTTACGAATAATTTATAATTTTTGTTTTTATTTAATTAGAATAGCATCGTAACGCCCTTAGATAAATAATGCAAAAGTTTTCACATCAAAAATGGATTAGCGATAAACTTTTAAATATATGATACAATGTAGGCCTAGTGATTTAATTTTTATCATTAATCTACGGGGCCTGAATATATTAAAAGATACTTTAGAATCTAAATCTCTATCCTCTTTCAGATGTCATTTATGAAACTTTGTTTAAAATGATATAATCCAGAAAAAAGAACTAAAAAAATATTTGATTAAATGCAAAAGTTTTTGCAATAGGATTAATTAATTTTAAGAGAAACAATTTCGTTCAAATCGATATCGTCTTAACTTTTTAGCTTTAATTATCTCAGATGATAGGATAGTAATTTTGATACCATTTCTGTTCTATCAATTTTGTACTAAATAGCCACCGATTTATAATTTGCAAAAGGAAACCTTGGGGGGTGGGGGAGTCTAAAAACAAATTTTGATTCCGACTTTGTATGAATGTAATCAAGCGTTCGTTTAAAGTTTATCTTTAATCATAAGACGCTTTTCATAGGTATTTATTTAACAATAATAGGCCTACAGTCCTTGAGATCGAACTTTTAAATCGATACGATCAAGCTCTCTGACGGATAATCGGTGATGAAATCGATACGATTGAAATCAATATCGTCACGCAAGTTTAATTTCAACAAGTCTGTAAGAGCAGATTGATGTTCAATATTTGATTTTAAGTTTAATTTCAACAAGTCTGTAAGAGCAGATTGATGTTCAATATTTGATTTTAAGTTAATGATATCTCTATTGTAAAATCTGGAATTTTACTGGGTTAGAATTCATTTTCTGCTGAATTTCAGAATAAATTACAAGAGGTAAGAAATTTAATATTTTGCATTAATTATTAATTTAATTAGGAATAGTAGAGACTTTTCAAAACGCTCCGATTATTAATTCTAAAGATTATTGGACTATGGTTAATATTGAAGTTAAGGTTATGGTTCAGCTTATGGTCAGTTTATGATTACTAAATGAATTGACGGGGTTGTTTGTCGGACTAATGTATACGGGGCCGTTTAAACGAGGTACCATGAATACTGTATATTATTTCTGGTATAAATGTTAGTAATATATTATTTACTTATTTAAATTATCATTCAAAAGTCAGATTAACTTTATATTATATGCTTAAGTGCGAGTATTTTTATGCATTTTTCCTAAATACACTGTGTTTATTATAAGTGAGACCCTTGTAGCAAATACAATATTTTTTTTAAATTTCATCCAATTGTTTTGATTTTTTACACAAACATTTTACACCCAATTTGCAACAAAATCA
>JAQIXG010006088.1:0-10688 GCA_034700105.1 Oconnorella tubifera
CGGCATCTATATAATGCCGGCATCTATAGAATGCCGGGTTCTATATAATGCCGGCATCTATGGAATGCCTGCATCTATATAATGCCGGCATCTATAGAATAAAGATGTATAGTATAACCATGCCGGCATTCTACGGATGCCGGCATGGCATCCGTAGAATGCCATAAATTCTATAAATGCCGGCATCCGTAGAATGCCGGCATCTTTATAATGATGGAATCTATAGAATGCCGGCATCTATATAATGCCGCCATCTATATAATGAAGGAATCTATATATTGCCGGCATCTATATAGATGCAGACATCTATATAATGCCGGCATCTATTGAATGCCGGAATCTACTGAATGCCGGCATCTATATAGTGCCGGAATCTGTGTCATTCCGGCGTCTATAGAATGCTGGCATCTAAAGAATGCCGGCTTCTATAGAAAGCCGGCATCTATAGAATTCCGGCATCTATATAATGCCGGCATCTATATATTGCCGGAATCTATATATTGCCGGCATCTATTTAGATTCCGACATCTGTTTAGATGCCGACATCTATATAATTCCGGCATCTATATATTGCGGGAATCTATATAATGCCGGCATCTATATAATGCCGGCATCTATGTAATTCCGCCATCTATTTAATGCCGGCATCTATATATTGCCGGCATCTATATAGATACCGGCATCTATATAATGCTGGAATCTTTAGAATATTGGCATCTATTGAATGCCGGCATCTATGTAGTGCCGGAATCTGTAGGATTTCGGCATCTATAGAATGCTGGCATCTAAAGAATGCCGGCATCTATAGAATGCCGGCATCTGTATAATGTCGGCATCTATATATTGCGGGAATCTATTTAATGCCGGCATCTATATAATGCCGGCATCTATATAATTCCGCCATCTATATAATTCGGGCATCTATATATTGCCGGCATCTATATAGATGCCGGCATCTATATAATGCCGTCATCTATAGAATTCCGGCATCTGTACAATGCTGGCATCTATAGGGTACCGGTATCTATAAAATGCAGGCATCTGCACAGTTCCGGCATCTATATGGTGCCTACATCTATAGAATGCCTGCATATGTAGAATGCCTGCATCTATAGCGTGCCGGCATCAATAGAATGCCGGCATCTATAAAATTCCGTCATCTATAGGGTTCAGGCATCTATAGAATGCCGTCATCTGTACAATGGTGGTATCTATAGGGTGCCGGTATATGTAGGGTTTCGGCATCTATAGAATGCCGGCATCTATACGGTGCCGGCATTTTTAGGGTGCCAGCATCTATACAATGCCGGCATCTATAGAATGCCAGCATCTACGTTGTGCCGGCATCTATGGGGTGCCGGTATCTATAAAATGCTGGCATCTATACAGTGCCTGCATTTATATGGTGCCTGCATCTATATATTGCCGGCATATGTAGAATGCCTGCATCTATAGGGTCCCGGCATCAATAGAATGCTGCATATATAAAATTCCGTCATCTATAGGGTCCCGGCATCTATAGAATTCCGGCATATACACAATGCCGGCATCTATTGGATGCCGGCATGTATAGAATGCCGGCATCTATTCAATGCCGGCATCTATAGGGTGTCTGTAGAATGCATGCATCTATAGGGCGCCGGCATCTATAGAATGCCGTCATCTATTCAATACCGGCATCTATAGGCTGCCGGCATCTCTAGAATGCCCGCATCTATGCAATTCTGGCACCCTATAGATACCGGCATTGTACTGATGCCGGCATTCTGTAGATGCAGGCCCCCTATAGATGCCGGCATTGTATAGATGCCTTCATCTATAAAATGCCGGCATGTATGCAATGCCGGCATCTATAGGGTATAGGTTTCTGCATCCTATCGTTTCCGGCATTGCATAGATGCCAGCATTCTGTAGATTCCGGCATTGCATAGATGCCAGCATTCTATAGATGCCTTCATTCTAAAGATGCCGTCATCCTGTAGATTCCGGCTGTCTATAGATGCCGGCATTCTGTAGGTGCCTGCACACTATAGATGCCAGCAATGTATAGATGCCGGCATTCTATAGATTCCGGCGCCCTGTAAATGCCAGTTCCCTATAGATGCCTGCATTCTATAGATGCCGGCATTCTATAGATGCCGCCAGTCTATAGATCCGGACAGTCGATAGATACATCGGCATCATACTGCCGGCAATTAGCTATAATTGCTTGTATTTAGAATCCGGCATTAAAATGACGTTATTTAGATGCCGATTTCTGATGGATGGCATTAAAACGCTGACATTTGACTATTACTCTGACATTTGACTGCGGGCATTTGGATGTCATTATAAAATAGCTGTCATTTGATGCAGGCATCTAACTGCGGGCATTTATATTCCAGCGTCTGACTACTGATATTATATAATTGAAAGTAAATATCTGCAGACTGTTATTGATTGATTTTGTTTGTTTTTTTGCTATTTATATGTTTTTTTTCTTTTTTGTTGCAATTTTAGATTTCTACTTCTTTGACAAAGACAAGAATTTTGGATATCGCAACTTTTCCTTCTTTTTCTTCTTCTCAGTTGACTTTATATAATCATGCTCAGAACAGGGTACGTTACAATAATGTCTAAATGAACAATCTGTATTTTACGTCTAAATCTTTAGCTATATATTTAATTGTTTTTCTGTTGCTTGATTTTATGTTTATTTAATTTCCTTCTGTGTATTGAATGAACGAAACATCAACTGATATTGGCCAATGTAACTATTAATGTTATAAATATTTTTTACTGTATATGTAGATATTCTAGTTGTCAGGAATAACAACTTATCGAACTAGTTTCATGCTTGTTGTTTTGGTTAATATAACAAAAAAACGATGTATTTTATTCATTAGGTTTTATTAGAGATCGTGAATGGGTCGGGTTACTTTCACACTCACAATGATACTGGAAGTCATTCAATCGCTCAACTCAAACGTTCAAAGAATCAGCGAGATATAAATGTAAGCGTCACTTCTTTATAATAAATTCTTTTTGAATTAAACTTTTGTCTTCATCAGTTGTTTAAAATTGTTCTTTGAATCTTGCTGCCTATAAATATGTGATGAATTGTGATAATAATGGGTGTTTCTGTAGGTTTACCCCGTCAGTGAGGGTACAGTAGTACTGACTGTGTCTGATCTTTGCTTGGGTCCCATGCTGTCATCTAGTGCCGTTATAACTGTTTCTGATGTAGCTGAGATCACTCTCAATGTCATGGATAAGGTAGTCATTGTGGAATATTAATTGATGGATTTATATGGATAGATGGATGGGTTGGGTGATGCATTGATGTGGGTGGATGGATGGATATATGGATGGATATATGGATGGATATATGGATATGGATGGATATATGGATAATTTGATGGACGGAAATATATAAATATTCAATTGCTAAAGGTTGAGTTGCACCATGAGATAGAGGCTAGAGTGAAGGTTTTAGACGGCAGAAGAGTTCCTCTAAAGAGAGAATTCTTTGCACTTATGAAACTTCGTCTATTGGCTGGCTCTGATATTGTATCCATCAGGTCTGCTTTAACTTCTTTAACTGCCTTTTTTATTTAATAATCCATCCTTTGCATACAAGCAATGCTGATTCAGTTAAAATTAATATTGCGATACATCCTGTAATGAATTCAGAGTTTCATGACAAATACAATCTATAATATATAATATCTATTTGATAATTATAATCTTTAAAGTAATCTGTAATATGAATGGAACTGCTATCTTTTAAATGTTTCTACATTCAAATATTTTTATAAATATCTCAAAATGAACCCCCTCTTTGCAATCTGGCCTTTTCTTTAACGAAACTGATGATGATTTGATGCAGATCATCAGGGAATCGTTCAGCTGATGATGACTTCACCATGGTCTATGTTGTTCACGGTTCAAGTCTGGGCAAGACAGATCTACACGTTGCAGCCATGTCTAAGAGAGGTTACGAAGTCACCAGCAGAACACAGAAACTACAGGTAGACTAACTAATCAAGTAGAGTAATAAATTCGAACTGTTTTTTTTTTTTTTTTATTTAATTGTATTAGTGATTTATTCATATTTTAATAAATATACTTGTATTCGAAATATTGATAACCGAAAAATATACATTACAATTGAGATCAAATGAGATTAATTATAAAATGATTACTCTGATCTGATTCTTATTAATTTGATATAAATTATTAAGAATATGTTATATTCATGATTAGGCAGATTTTCAGAATTTGTTGACAATTTTACTTTCTTTTCTTGTATCTTTTAAAGAACTCATTATTGCTTACATTTCATCAACTTGTGCCTAGTTCATGAAGAAAATGCTATATTAAATTATCATATATTTTAAGCTATAAAATTTGCTGTGTTTTTTTTTAGGTTTTTCCTCCCTTGATGTTAGATCCTAAACACATTGTTCTCATTCCTGGTGCTTCCCTTCAGGTTATTCTTTTAATATTATTCTTGTTTAACGTTTGTATAGGAATGATTTTGTAATATTTTAAATTAACGATTTCTTTGCAATAGAGTCCTTGAATAATTTTTTATGAATTAAATGCAATATAATTTTATGTTAATTATAGTCTTTTTTATCAAAGTTTTTAATCGGATCAGTTTTTAGGCGGTCCGCTGTTTCTTTTTTTAGCAACTATACTTTTCAACTGTCTGAATTATTCTAGAGTCTGTTTTAACTATTAAATTACTATTAAACATTTAACTAATGGCTGTTTTTGCTCAATTAGCAATAATAATGATTATGATGATGATAATGACGATGATAATGATGGTGATGATTATGCAGGCGATGTCACACGGAGGTCCGGAAGGTTCTTCTATAGAATTCACAACCATCAGTGAATCGTCGGCGGCTATCACCAAAAGCGGCTTGATTGAAGCCATGGCTGTGGGGTCGACAGTTGTGACGGGTAGGGCAGTGGGGACTGACGGTGTCGTGTACTCGCAAGATACGGCCACTGTCGATGTTGTTGAACTCACGGGGGTGAGGATAGAGGCGCCATTGAAACGCCTTCTGGTTGGTACCAAGGTAAGTGAGGGAGTTGGTAGAGAGTTGGTGGCATTTTGAAGAGAAGTAGCGACATTTGAAGTGAATTAGAAATATTTAATCAAGTTAGTGATATTTTGAAATGAGTTAGTGACTGATGCAATGTAGTGACTTTATATAGCTAGTTAGCATTGTAGGACTTGTAAACGGAGCGTATTGTACAAGAATCTAGAATTACAATGTTTCTCTAACTTGCTACATCCTTTAACAAGGTACAAGCTTCTTTCCAGTGAAGCTTAACTATCTTTATAAAAGATTGACTTGGCTATTATTTGTTATTCAACTTTTGCACAAGTATTGATTGAATATAACATTCAGAACAACTGTATTTTCAAGTATTTATTTGCTTTTAGATGCAAAATTTATAGTCATGCAAAAATTTAAACGATAATTCACTTTTAGATGGAGTGATTTTTGCAGTATGTTGCAGTAGTTTTGATTTGTAAACATCTGTTATTTTCTGTCCAATCAGATGCCTCTATATGTAACTGGCATTGGTGATCAGATTACTCCATTCTCATTCGCCGGCATAAGTCCGCCTCTCTCATTTCATTGGTCAGTCAGTAACACACAAGTAGCCACACTGCAGACCGTCTATCACCAGGTCTAGTATTGATACAGCTTTATAGTGAAGTAGTCCAATAAATGTTGAACTAGCTAGAAAATTAATAAAAAAAACAGTTCAAAATGCATTGGTGAATTCAACGTTATTACAATATCTTTATCATAATGTAACTTTATTAGAGCTGTAACTATTGTAACTATTTATTAAAACTTTTTATTCATTTTATACATTTGAAGCTGCTTAAATTCTTTACTTCATCTTGTATTTAAAAGCAACTGAACAAGTACAATGCATGACATATGAAAAGATTATAATAATCAACTTATGAGAATGATTATATTACTAGTAATTTACTTCAGTGTGATGTAATAATGTTGATTCTATGCAACAGAGTGGCCTGGAGACACCTGACTCTGTCAACTTTGCGATGAGGTTTCACGCTGAAAGCGCTGGTCACGTTACCGTCAATCTAAACGTTACCATTGTTACCATTGTTGACACAGGGAATCAGTTCTTTAGTTCACAGTTTATATATCTCACAGACAGTATTACGATTCAGGTCTCGTTGGAATTCTGTTTTTGTATAACTTAATGTTTAGTAAATGAAGATAGGAATGATATGTTAATTTAAATGAAAAGAAAGTTTAGTTACATAACTAAACTTTCTTTTCATAGTTTTACTTTATCTGCTACGATATTAGAGATAGTATTTAGATTAGATTTAGTGCTATGTTTAGGGTTAGCGTAGACCAGATGTTGTTAGATTTAGTGTAGTAGTTCAAAGACTAGTTGTATCTGAATATTTTTTGTACAAACTTCAATTATTTAATTACTATAGGTGATACAGCGACTTGAGTTCACTTCACCTCAGATTCCACACGGTCAGCTACTGATGACACATAGAACAGAGGCACACGTACAGACAAACAGGTTAATTAATCAGAAATTGTCAATTCATTCAGTCATCATTTCATTTATATAGATCTTTATTTCATCAGTTTTATACCATAAGAATGGTTGATATATGTACTGAATGCTAGACTGACTTTTTTTGGGGCTATTTTTTGCAGCTTTTTTGTATTTTTGTAGATTCTCTACTTGGCTTTAATGTTTACAAACTTTTGTTTGGTAATCTTGTGCGCGATATGTTGTAATAATTTAACTTTATTGCAAACAAAGCTTTGTTTCAGTTATTAACATTTCCTTATAGAAACAAGCCAATAAATGTAAGCAAAGTTACTGATAAATAAAATTTGAAGACTAAGTTAACTAGTGTTCCTGACTAACACGCTGATAATATATTTCTCTAGAGACGGATCATCAGCATCCATGACGTACTCTGTACTAGAAAGTCGTCAGACCGTGTTTGATTCAACGGAGCGTGACCACGGGCCTTGGATTAATCGTATAATGAGGTCCCCTGTGGTGACGGTCAATGGTCTCGGTGTGGTCACTTCTGAGTCAAGGTCCGGTGTAGCCAGTCTAGAAGTCATCTCTAATGAAGAGTTTGGTTTCAATCAGAGCATGGTTATTCTTGTCAAGGTATTTTATCTTGAATTTGAAATAATTGTTGTTTTAACTCTTAAAATGACGGTTTAATTATTCTGTTAATACCGTTAGAAACTAATACAGACACTTCTATATACTTTGGAATTATGAAACAATATTTTAATACACTAGAGTAGTATAGTCATTTTAATGTATACACATTGACTATTTATTTCCATATTACTATATGCAAATAAATATGCACACTGTGTATGTATCTTTATACAATGGAAAGCCCTTCCATGGACGGGGGTGTAGGAGTTCCAGAATCGGAAAGAACTTAACCTAACCTAACGATATTTATTTATTTACATAACAATAAGTATAACGATAATCTTTATATTATATAATGCTATTCGCGTGAGCGGAGCAGGAGAGTGCATGAAATTTATTATAGAGACATGAACAATTATATACAGTGTATTATAACATTTTAAATGTGCGCTGTCACCTGGCGAATAAATATTATATAATGCTATTCGAGTGAGTGGGGGAGACTCCATGCAATTTATATTAGAGATAGTAATATGGAAATAAATATACACTCTGTATACATTCAAATGTTGTATTTATTCTTAAACAGAAAAGCCTTTAAATATGTATCAGTTAATCTTATGTATGTTATTATATTATGTTATTTTGAGATGTTATTATTTCACAAAAGGTGAAACCGTTGTGTTATATAATGATAACGCCATTGACCGTCATTCACTGTCGAACGGGTGGTCCTAAGTTGACCGCGTTCCCTACGCGCACTTCCATTGATTTCACCGTTAGCTTTCACGACGATGTCGGTGATCAGTTTGATGCGACGCGACATTTAGTTCAATTTAGAAGTCATAGGTGAGATGGGATTGTTGAGTAAGAATGATAATTAATTGATCACCATTTGAATTAGTTGTAAATATGTAGTGGTCACATGGTTAATTAGTTGTCAGCGAGTTAAGGTTAAATTTAAGTGTAATATGCCTATTAGTAGGCCTGCAGACCTACCTACTTACGAAGTGATTACGGGGTTAATTGATTTTTGCTCAGTTGATGGTTTGTCCTCACTGCTTGGGTGAAGCATGTGTGATCTTTCCTGATATTAAGGGACGTCTGCGACATCGTCCCTCGATTGTTAAACAGACGTTAAACTTTTATTGATAATGATTATTGATACTGAAAAAAAAAACATTTGGCACATTGGATCACTATTCGTATTTGGCCGAATAGTAAAAATCACTTATTGGTACAGCCCTATTTTGTATCTTGCATTCTTTTAGCCAATCTGCACTAAAATTTGATTTAATTACATTTTCGGAAATTTGTCGTTTTATTGCATTAACATTTTGGGTCGATATTTTGTTTTCTAAAGGTTTGACCTGCAGATGATGAATGGATTGGTGAATAATACCATCAGTGCGAGAGCCTCACATGCTGGATACACTACACTAAAGGTTCTTATGATTACAAAAAAATATTAATTTTATGTTTTGTTGTATTTCAGTTGTGTGTAGAAGTTAAAAAATAGTTATAATGTTCATTGTATCACAAATGAAGCTTTTATTGCATTATGCAGCAAATAAATCAATCAACAGTCCCTACTGCTACAATTCATTTCTGTTCCTATATATTTTAGTGATTTTTCCTTTAAATATTTGCAAATAGTTTACATGTGAATTTCTTACTGTATTTTTTACTATATGCAATAGAAAATCTAGAGCTTTTGTTAGTTTTTTTGCTATAAACAAGAAAAATAACAATACTACTACTGTGTAAATTAGTGCTGTATTGATATTGTAAGGCATGGGATAAGATGAATCCTTTAGTAGTTGACTACGTACTGGTTCCAATTGATATTGTCATTTATCCATCTGACATTGAGATCGTTGCTGGCAGTGTGGTGTGTTACAGTAGCCCAATAGTTACTAGGGAAGGTACAGATGCATTTAACATGTTTTTTTTTCATTAATAATGTAATAGAACTAGTTATTTAATCGCTTCAATTTGTTCAATTAGTAAGTTTATACAATGTTATTTCAATGTAGCTTTAGTATTTCATATTTCAGTGTTCTTCCTGTACAATTATTGTAATGTTATCAGACATTTTACTGGCATGTTTTACCCTGTATGTATTCTGGTATATCTCAGATTTCCTGCAGTCAAACCCTCCAGTCATTTTATTGTCTTTACTTTATTTATTAATATTTAATTTTCTGGCTTACACTATTAAGTTGTAATGAAACAATAGAAAAATTAATTTGCAACTTTATTAGAAAATAAATATCAATACAATAGATACAATTTAACTTTAGTCTTGCTTATTATTAATACAGTTTTGCAGGATATCTCCTTTCGTGAATTATTCTTCATTTATTCTTGGTCATTGTTCTTTATTCCCTTCCAGGTCATGCAGGACTTTGGTGGGATGTGGATTCCATGAACTCTGTATCGATGCATACAGGCATTGTTTACATGCATCATATTGGCAGTGCAACTATAGGCTACAATGCAACTAACAGTTTGGCTACTCAATCTGAGGTTATTTATTAGCTTTTAATTTATGTGCAATTTGAAATCTCTTTGATAAGGAACTTTAGTTTATTAGTGCAGTTTTTATTTGCTAAAAATGATTTTATCATTTTGATGTAAACCTATTTCATTCTTTAGAACAACATTATAATTTGTTTAGAATTTAAGCTAGTAGAGCAAATGCATTAGAGCTATTTAGCTATTAGAGTAGTATTTATTTGCACAGTACTTCACGCAATTTAAGGCGCAAAGAAAATATAAACATTCTAGCAGAAAATGAACAAATCCTGTCTTAGCTGGTCACTTGGAATAAATGTAAGAAATTAAATCTTTCAGGCGACAGTGCTGCCTATAACTAGAGTGAGTCTGAATAAAGGTAATGTAGCCTTTCTCTCAAATGAACCTAAATCGTCTCGTTCATGCACAAACGCTATTACTGTTGAGCTGGAGAACAGTGAGCAACATCGAATTGCTGGCCTCAGAGGTATGAGCATTTGAATTTAAGTGTGTTTTGTAAATGCCATCATCACACGAGCCTTTTATATAATATTTATAGTACTCCAACAAAATGGCCCGAATACATTAACCCGACAAAATGTCCTCGTCACTTAATTCAATAATCCTAAGCATAACTAACTCTAAACTTAACCCAAACTCTAGCACTAACCCTTGCTTAAATCCAAAATCTAACCCATATCCTCCTAACTCCAACCCTAACCCTCAGAATTAACATTCTTTGGGGCCGATTTGTCGGGGCCATTTTGATGGATCACGAATATTTCTATTTCTTTTTTGAGTTTTAATTTCTTTCCAAAGCCTCGTTTATACATTCACGCAAGGATTACGTAACTTTAAGAAACTTAAGAAATTTGAAGAAAATTAAAATTATTAAAATTAAAACCTTGCGTTGTTTTTTCGAGCTAACGTGAAATGCTTTTATACATTTTCTGTCAACGTCAAAAACAACGCAA
>JAQIXG010006089.1:0-10686 GCA_034700105.1 Oconnorella tubifera
TACATATAGTTTAAATATTATATATACAATATGATATTTTTAAATTATATTATATAAAATTAATAAAATATAATATAAAATATATTTTTAAATAAAATTCTAATATTACAGAAATTGCATAATATTATAATTTAAATTTTTTATTAGGACCAACAACATTTTAATGAAATATGAAGAAAGCATTTACATGAACAGACTAAAATTACTAAAACATTTTAGAAGTGTCAGAATTCTATGACTCTTATTCATAACATTGCCATATGTTATGTTATGAATGAGAGCCATACAAGACTATGCAACAATGTGATGAAATAAATGAACTGATTTCTTTTCGCTCAGCCCGCTGCATAGGCCTTGAATAATAAGTAGTCTAAGCAATATTTTAATTGATCTTAGATCACATATACAAACTTTGTTAATTGATTTCGCTGTTTACATATGCTGACCTAATTTTACTATTTGTATTCGGTCGCGGGCCAACTATTCGGCCGAATACGCATAGTTCATTTATAAGGCATTATTTGGCACTGAAGCGAATACAAAGCGAATATTTGGTACAGCCCTACTTTTATGTAAAATAATTTCCTGAATTTTTTTTATAAAACGTCTCATTTTATGAGCATAGTATCCTTAGATAAAGTGGATAACAAAAAGAGCCTGTTCTGATCTAAGGCTACAATCTCTTTCTTGTTTTTGATACCAATGTACTCATGAAGTTTTCTAGTAAATCAGTGCAAATCTGTTGCTTATCAGTTTTCATTCTGTCGTGACTTATAACTATGATGTAGGCTGAAAATATTTTGCAGGAATTACCTCATGGTCCCATTATTCCATAAACTATCTATATCTGAATAACTTGTAAAGGAATTGGGGTATTAAAGTGAAATTTGGTACTTAAATGTCAAATTTTCTCCTTTCAAACTGAAAAATGTTTAGATTTTTTTATTTTTGGCTTAGTTATCGAAAAGTCGCTAGGGGATTATTTTTTGGCGGATCTTGTGTACTACAAGTAATTACTAGTTTAGTATCAATTGAACCTATACTAATTCAAAATAAATTAAATGTATAAATTAATTAATCATTTAATGTATTTTATACTCAAATAATTAAATGATCACATTCACAAATCGATAAAAAGCAGGCCTACTGAAAAATTAACATTTTAAATGACGTAACAATAAAATATATAAGATATGAAGTATAGAGAGAGACTAAATTTTACAGATCATAAATTATATAGTCAAGCAGCCAATCACAAGAGATCAGAGTTTCTATTATAAGTACTGGATATTTATACAGAGTCAGAGTCAGACTAGGTCATTTTATTATCAACAAAATAAAATGTAATGCAAATAAATAGTTTAATGCATACCTGGGGGGCAATTTGCCTCATCACTTTTATCCGGACAATCAGAAAATCCATCACAACGATAGTTGGTTAAATTACACCAAGATTCGGTGCATGGAACCTTGAGAGAGATGCACCAGTTATTTGCACATAGATATCGTCCAGGTCCATTGCATTTAAGATCTGCAAAGTTTATTGTATTGAATGAGAGAGACACAGAAATAAAAATGATAAATAGAAAAATAAGAACTGAAATGAAAATAATTAGATCATTATTGTACAACATTCTGCATCTCATTCTATTGGTAATTTTTTGCTTACTGTTACATCTATGACTATTTGATGACATGCCCTGGATTGGCCATGAAGAAATCAATGACAAGTTAAACTGTTTCGTACAAAGTTTAATAATTTACCAAGGGTAAATATAGCATAGCTAGTTTTTATGGACTGGATAAAGCATAGCTAGTTTTTATGGACTGGATAAAGCATTAGCTAGTTTTTATTTCCAAAGAGAAAACACTTTCTGCTTTTAAAAATCAGATTTCTGTCAACTCACTAACATATAATAGGAAATAGTTTTGCTATTATGTGTTAATATATAAAAAAAAGACGTAAGTATCTAAAATAAAACACATCCATAAAAAATGTCTAAAAATTGTTGACAAAATATTCCAGAGAGCTGTTAAGCCAGTGAGGCCACTATTCCGATAAATAGAAAATGAAAGCCTACACTTGCTATTGCGTATTTTTCCAGTTTCTATTGAATTTTAAAAAGTTTTTCTATTTCTTTTAATTAAGCATACAATTATTTTTTATACTAAACGTATACATAACTAACACAATGAAACTAAAGCCACAAGAAAAGTTAACTTCCCAACACTATACCTGTTTCATTGGAACTGCTATAAAATGCAATTCCATTGAGTTGTCCAAATTGCTTTGAGGTTGAATACCACTGCATTTTTCTTGTCAACCGATTAATTCGTTTGACGAATCTGATCACAAAAATAAACATATAGAGGTTATGTCATGCTTCTCTTTATATCACTCAATAGCAATTTTTTTTATTATGACACATTAAACATCACCTGAATTTAGTTACTATTTATTTTGCTAATTAATGATTTATTTCGATTAGGAACAATTTAATTAATCCAGCAACTATTTAAATGATTGAAAAACAATTTCGTTTGAACTTGTTAATTCTATCAAAAGCTACATAGGTTTCACATTTCTAAGTAGTCTAAAAGTTACAAAACATTTATTTTCTGTCTTGCTCACTCATTCATCCATTCATTCACTCACTCATTCATACATTTATCTATCCACCTGCTCACACTATCTAATCTTGGCTATGTTAAAAAGTAAAACTTTTATATTCAATAGACAATCTTTCATAACACTTAGACAATTTCTTCCTCTTTGATTTATCATCTACATCATTTAGTTTACATACGAAGACGTCCAGTCAGTTATGTAGACAAAACTT
The DNA here is from genome assembly GCA_034700105.1 of Oconnorella tubifera. Classification (NCBI taxonomy): domain Eukaryota; kingdom Metazoa; phylum Annelida; class Clitellata; order Enchytraeida; family Enchytraeidae; genus Oconnorella; species Oconnorella tubifera. The sequence continues at coordinate 2,841 of JAQIXG010006089.1, forward strand.
GAACTGAGAGTCATAGCATAATAGCTTGTTGAGTATTCTTGGAAGAAGACTTGTCGCATTGAACCATCAATGTTTGACATTTCAATCCTACTGTACCCATTATCAGCCCAAAACATTTGTTTATCTAACAGAAACATCATACATCATTCTGTCACAAACGCATTAAATTTTATCATTACATTTTATAATATTAGCAACAGAATAAACAATTACTACATTTATACAAACAACTGAATGAAATAAAATGAAATTAATAATTGAGAGTTTAATGCTGCTTCGACGTTAACTTTAGTTAAATGGAAGATAATTAATTTTAAATAACTAGACAATAAAATAACATAATAATAAAATTATTAACAGTCATTACACTCACTTTTGAAATCAATTGCAAGAGCGATTGGAGAGCTAATATATTCAGTTATGATCGAAGTCTTCTGCACTCCTGTACTACTACTACTGCTAATAGGAAAAGTAGATATGGAAGGCTTAGCTCCACAATCACACCAGTAGAGATTTCTGATAAATAAATTCTTTTAAATAAACTTTGTTAATACTTTGTTATTGATGTTATGCTTTAATATGACTGATATATTCCATTCAGTTATTTTGTAATAATTTGCGAATAGTTATTTCTTACATTTTCTGAAGTAAGGAATCTATGTTATTTTTAAAGTTATTTTCCTGTTTGACTGTCTGTGTTTGTTCCACCCCAGTTATACATTTATCTCACAAGGAGTTCAAACGATCTAGACTTAGAAGAATGTGTGCAAAATAGAGAACAACCGAATTTCGTCTTCAGTGCTGCAACAGAAGATTTTGTCAGGTTTGGTCCAGTTTCGTTTTCGGACAAAACTGGTATTGGCTGTTTCGTTTCAGTTTCGTTTTCGGCCGAAACCAATATTCCGTTTTCGGCACAGTCAGAAACTCATAAACTAGATCATGTTCAAAGTCAAATGTTCAACTTGAAGCTCTAGCTATAGTAGTTTTCTCATAAATTAAATTTTAAATTTTATTAAATTTGACTATATATTAGACATTATAGAGTTTAGTTTAAATTATGTTCATGGACTCGATTTGTCTGTATCCACGATTTTTTTTGATTTGCTCAACTGTTATTTGTTATATATGTAAATTGTTATACTAACAATGATTCTTGCTATTTTGAAATAAAAGTTTCAACCTGTTAAATAAAAAATAAAAATTGCTGCTTCCTTTACATAGGCCTTGTTCACTTCAGATTGTGTTTTATACACTCTATCATTGACAAATTATATAGTTATATTTTTGTTGAAAAAAAAAAAAAAATTAAACAAACATACTAGATTTAAACAGAATTAAAAAATTATATTATATGTTTATTACAAAGTTAGGAGTGCATTCAATTTTGTTTTCGGTTTCAGCCGAAACTGACAGAGTAGTTACATTTTCATTTTAGTTTTTACTGAAAACGAAAAAAACAGTTTCTGTCAGTCACTAGTGAATGAAGCACATTCATAGAAGATTATTTGAAATGTTTACTGAATAGAGAATAAATTCAAAAGAGTGAGCTTCAAAGTCTTCATAAGTGATGGTAGGATGTCAAATGATGGCAAGGTGTCAAATGATGGCAAGGTGTCAAGTGATGGCAAGGTGTCAAGTGATGGCAAGGTGTCAAGTGATGGCAAGGTGTCAAGTGATGGCAGGATATCAAGTGATGGCAAGGTGTCAAGTGATGGCAAGGTGTCAAGTGATGGCAGGATATCAAGTGATGGCAGGATATCAAGTGATGGCAGGATATAAAGTTATGGCAGGATGTCAAGTGACGGCAGGATGTCAAGTGATGTCAAGATATCAAGTGATGGCAGGATGTCAAGTTATGGCTAGGTGTCAAGTGATGGCAGGATGTCAAGTGATGGCTGGATGTCAAGTGATGGTAAAGTGTCAAGTGATGGTGACTTAAGGACAGAACTTTTGTGGATGGCCAGACTTCAGATGAGAAAAAAAATTAAGTTAACATCTTAAGAAATTTATACAGCAATATGAAATGAACATATATTATTATATCAATTATAGCAATATTTATGATTATAAGAGAAGCGTTAAAAATTACAAGAATTACTTCAAACTACTGTCGAAATGTGCGAAACAAGTGAGCATGGGAATGATTTGACCTTACTAAAATCTTCAGACCTTGACACCTTGCCATCACTTAACAAGATAACGCCATGTTTAGAAAAAAATTCAAGTTATCTTGGATTTTCTGTCCATATTTATCAAAATTTGTCATGATCTTTCATTATTTTATAAAATTTACTCAGTTTACACTCAACAGTGTGCAAGATTTGTGCATATTCTTTTGAAGCCAACTCCATCCACTAGACGCTCCTCTGGATAAACATTCCCAATAGTAATTGCACTATTTAATTTGTACTACTTTGTGTGCAGTTCTTTGAAGCTTGCTTCCTTGTTATGCACGTTCCTACAGCTCCCTATGGAGCCTCATGTTAATAAGGTTAATATCTTTGTGTATTTTCTTTTAATTAAAGTAAAAAATGTCACCAAAAACTTCAAAATGAAGGTAATTTTTTTAAAATATACACTAAAAAAATTATTTTATTGATAGAAAGATATACAGACAAATTGAAAAACAGACAGACAGAGAGACAAACGAACAGACAGACAAAAAGAATTTTACTTCGAAGAAGCATCAATGGCAATTGCAGTTGGTTTGCTTCCACTTTCACTCCATAAGACACGGCTTGTAGATCTATCCATTGCTAACTCTGTAATCATACCAACACTGCTGGAAGTGTTTACGCTTGTGTAGTAGATCATACGCTGTACTGTGTCTAGCACTAGGCCATTAATGCTTATCATGCCTGCGAGTTAGTAGATAACAACACACTGTTCATTAAATTACAAAAAAATCTTATTTGATAAATTGATATTTATCTAAAGCGATTACCTAACACTGTTATTAACTAAAGTGAGCTAAGTAAACTGTTATAATTGCAAATGAATCCAACAATTTATCAGAATTTTTTTAACTTCATTATATATACTTTTACTTGATGACATAATGACTGTAAATAATCAACATTAGATGTGAGTTGAACTATTAAAAAACAAGCAATATATTTTTTGCTCAATCAATCAACAATCAGTCCGATCAATAATTTTAAAATTATCAGGTGACTCTACTACAAAAAAAAAATCGACATAGCTTTCAGCTTTTCTGCTTTTGAGCGAAAAATCTTTACAAAGTTCAATCAATTGAAGCGTAAAGTTTTCTTGGTTTGATTGATCGTTGGACTACACAGAAAACAGATCCATTGACAAAATTTATCTTTTTACCAAATAAATCTATATAAATTAAAACTGCTAGTACGCTAGTAGAATATTAATAAATTTATTCTTACCGATGTTGTCTGTGAATATGATCACACTAACACCAGTGATCAGAGAATATTTGCTGATTGATTTCAGAGTTGCATCAAACCAGTACACTTCTTTAGCCAATGAGTCATATGTAAGAGCCTTCGGAATAACTGGCTTTGTTTTGAGAAGCTGCCTTATCCTTCCAGTTAAAGCATCTATTTGATAAATACCTGGGTATATACTGTCAGATACTAGCAGAAAATTGTCTTGCAGTATTTCTGAAATAAAAAAAAAAGTATTTACAGGATCAATTTGACAAGAAACATGTAAACATTGCCAAATATTTCTGTGACAAGCTGAATATTGCAATATAAAATGTTCAATAATGTATAGAGATAAATTTTGAAAAGAATTCTTAAATTGTTTAATATTGTCAAGACAGTATCAAATGATGCATCTCATATAGAAAACAGCAATTGGCACATTTGAAAGTCACGCTGGGACAATAACCTGAAAACTACTAGTCTTGCCAAATCTCGCCAAGCAGATTTTTCAATGATATTGCTATAGACTTACAAACTGAAAGAATAGGACTAAAACTATTAAGGCTAAAACTCTCATGATTACTTAATCACAGTGACTACATAGAAAGGACCACTAACGTAGATCAGTCTTGGTACAGTTCAATTCATCTTGTCCTCCTGGACAATCATTCGTCCCATCACAAACATACAGAATTGTAATGCACTGACCAACTGAACATGTAAACTGATTGTAGGCATTACAGTATACGCCTACATCACACAATAATGAAACATAATAAATCAAAACTAGTAAGAACGATATCATGCTACACTGATGTAAATTTAGCTTTATTTTTATGAAATTTCCTATTTTCTTTAACATATATAAAAATCACAAATTTAATAGCAATTAAATTACACAGTATAATTTTTTCACTCATTCAAAATCGATTTACACTGTATATATCAAATTAATATCATACATGTAAAGAGCCTAGGGCAGATTGAATGATTGAAAAAAGCAGATTGAAAAAAATTAAGGTTATCTCTTTCGTGTGGATTTAATTTAAACTCAAATTTAAATAATTGCCTAGAAAAGATTCTACCAGTGAATGCAAGACAAATGGGTGGTGATAATAAGACTTAAAACAGAAAAATTAGAGAAAAGATAATTATGAAGAGAGTGAGGAAAGATTCCATTAAGAGTACATTAATTGCTAATATTCACATAAAAGTTACTTTTAGTTGTTAATTGAGAAACTACAGTAACTGCAAGGAGTCTCAGTCCTCAGACTTGAAGGATAGACATACACAAGCTACATTATCAATCAACAAATTGTCAGTTTTAACAAGAAAAATAAATAATCAAGCACAATTGAAAGGAAATAAGATGAAATCAGTTCTATAAGAATAATGTAACAGATTGAAAGCTATTTATGAAAGCTATTCAATGTTTACATTATACAGGGTGGGGCATAATTAAAGAAGCCAACTTTATTCTTTAATAACTATGGATTATTTAAAGCAATTTATTCCAAATGTGACCTCACAAAAATCTGTCTCACAATGACCAGCGGTTGACCAGCAATCGTAATGAAACTTTGTGGTATTATTATCCTTGACAATAATTTGTAATGTACTCTTGATTTGTTTATCTGGTAGCTACTGGCAACACAATTATCACTGCAGAATAAACACCACTAATACACGGTCTAACGTTTTCGCCAGCTTGGTTGACGTGATTTTTCGTAACCAAATTTAAATTACTCGTATCTCTGATACCACTTGGTTGAAATTAATAAACATGTCAGAACGTTGTAGAATTGGTGCTGAAGTATGTGCATAAAATTTGGATTAAATTGATTTAAATAATCCATAGTTATTAAAGAATAAAGTTGGCTCATTTAATTATGCTCCACCGTGTAGGATTGAAACAAACCAACACAAAGTCAACACATAACAGCAGTTGGAGATTAAACATTTAGCTGGAAGACAAATCAACTCGAGGTTGACCAATGAGATAACTTTGTGTAATCAATCAATTAAGAAAGTTTAACATCTGCTTAACCATCAAAGAAGAATGTATTGTCATAACATATACCAGATTTTAATGAAGATCTCTCTGAGTTCTAGTAGATGTAAGGATTGATACTGGACAAATGTTTGAGAAACATGAATCTATCTTAATGAAGGTATTATTTGAAGCTTTTCTAAAAACATACTTTACCAAAAATATACAAAGAATGTTCTTTGCTTAGTATAATACATATTTATTGCACTTTAGCAATGAAATGAATTTTTGGCGCATTATAGATCTGTAATTGATTGTAACTAACCTGTTGAACTGATATAAGGATACTGAGTATAATAAGAAGTCGACCCATTTGGATCATATTTAGTTAAAAGACTCGCAGTAGATTCAGTTGTAGCACCAGATTGTGTTGGAAAAGGTGCAGATATAGCTGATGTCATTGTTGAGGTTTCTCCTTGCTTTGTTGGATTCAGATTTGATGAATAAGTTGTAGGAACAAGCTGAGTTGTGGTCGTGTAAGTTAATGGTTGATCTGAAGGATTAAGTCTTGTAAAACTAATATCTGTTGTGTAGTACCAAGTTGGTGTTGTAGTGTACCAATTAGTAGTCGTTGTTGCTGAAATCAGTAATATAAAATAAAGTAACTTACATCATGCTAAATAAGTCACAACCAGCTAAGTTAATAAAATCATGCTACATTAGTAATATTATGCTATAGCAGTAACATTATTATAAATTTATAATAACACACTAAATTAGTAACATCATTCTATAACAGTCGCATCATTCTAATTTATTAAGATCATGCTATATGAGTAACATCATTATAAATTAGCAACACTAAATAGTAACTATTCAGTAAATTATTAACATCATGTTCAATTATTAATGTAAAATGAAATATAAATAAATTTTCACTACCAATATGAATAATATTAAAATACCCATTAAGCAACAAGATTACTCATAAACTTTTGTATATATTAATGTCATTCAACAAATAATAGCGAATTGGCTTCATGAAATATAACTTTGTCTGAACTAACTGAGACTAAAAATAAACTACTAGTACACAATATGTAATATGTAATTGCTTAATCCGTTAAAAATGAAATTTTAATAAGAATGAATATATAAATATTTTACCTATTTGGAAGTTTTGGAAACTAATAAACTGACATTAGAGTTTGACAAATGACGAAAGCTTAAAGATACAAAAAAATAACTAATTGGCTGTTATGAGAGTGTGCGCAAAATACATTTATTTGTAGCCATATTAAAATATAAAAAATAAAAAAAAACACAAAAACTAGCAGTAATATGCCTAAGGAAAAAAAAGGCTCTCAAATTATAGCTATTGACTCAAAAGATAACCAACCAGGACAGTTAGATTCATCAGTAGCATCCGGACAGTCCAAGTATCCATCACATCGTCTGTTCTCACAGTACATGCATTGATTTCTTGTATACAAACACCATCCATCTCCACAAGTTTGATCCACTGAACATTCTTTAGCTTAAAATAGACGAATAGACATTCAATGTGCAAATATTTCATCACAATTTGTTGAAGATGTTTCGGCTAAGTTAAAATAACAAATTAATTGCTATGTATGTATAGCATTATTTCTTTACAGTTTTGTTTTTAACCTTTAAACCAAAAAAAATCAAGCCAACTGAAGTTAAACAGATTTTTAATTTTATATCCAGGCATATGGGCCTTGTCATCAATTTATTTATGAAATATTACATCGTATTGCAATTAATTAATTTACAAAACTTTTACAGTTATATTAATTAATATGAATAATATATTAATAATAATAAGTATTAATAATTTATAAATATATATAAAACGCATAAAATTTATGATACAATTTTTCATAAAATTAATTGTTTTATAATTCATAAACAAAAATATTCAAAAATGCAAGGAGTTATGGAGCATACTGCAGTTTATTTCATCACTTCCATCAATACAGTCTTGATGATAATCACATCTGAAGTAGCGAGAAATACATTCACCGCTTGTACATAGAAACTGTTCCGTTGAATTGCAAGCTAATAAACAACATTGCAACAATATAAATGCCATGCAATAGTCTCCTTATTAAAAATATGTTTTTATAATATGCGTTATATACGGTATGGACATAGAACATTAAATTTGAAGTTACATAACAATTAATAAAACCTTCATATATGTCAAATATATGAAGTTAAACTTTAATTGATTTATTGATTTATTGAAATACTAAAAGGAAACATAAATGAAAACTAAACTAGTCTTATAATACAATATTACGATGTCTACAGCAGGATATAATTTTGGGGGTGAGGCTGGAAGATGGTATAAGTTTGCCCACCCCCCCCTGAATTTACAAAAGAAACTATGTATGTGACTTCATTTGATGGAATAATGTTTATATATTCG
>JAQIXG010006090.1:0-10681 GCA_034700105.1 Oconnorella tubifera
TATAGGCATACTATATAATACAATAAAAAGACTAGCCCCGACAAAAATGACTATATGCGCTATTTCTTTTAGCTAAATCGCAATTTTTGCACTTACCAATGACATCCATATAAAAATCATTTTCACCGAAAAAGACATAAACTTTCTTCCACAGAAAAGTAACTAAAGACATTGCTCTAAAGATATTGCAGATTATTTTTTATTTATGAACTATAGAAAAGAAAATATTTAAAAGTAAGCGAACTAATTGAAACTCAAACCCTAAGCGAATTGATTTTTATAATTGTATATACTATCCCAGGCTACATTGTAATTCTAATGATCGAAAATCTATGTGAAAAATTATCGAACCTACACTAATCGCAAGTAGGCTAATCTTGGTGTGCCAGATTTTAACATTCATCAGGTTAAGCAATAGATATTATTTTCATACAGACAATAAACGCAGTGAAGTATATAAATATAAATATGAGACTGTATATACTGTATATACTGTATATAATTTAAATGTTGCAATAGTTCAATATTGCAACATTTAAATTAACATAAAATTAACGTTAATGAGACGATTTAACGTTAATTGATTGATGCATTGTATATCTTTTGCATCTCTTGTTTTATAATCATGTGCTAGAAATTTGGCCAAAACCGCTATTGAACCAAATTGCTGAGGTAGTTGTGATCGCTCTACCTGTTTTACTATTATTAACAGAAAGCTTAATTAGTTAGGTCTTATTAGGCTATCGTAAGTTTATAGTTCGGACACTTATGCAAAACCAGATAACAGTTTTCGCATCGATTTTGAAGGATATCAAGCGATTTGAGCCGACTCTTTCATAACTAACGATAACATTACGTTCGTTTTGAAGAAGATCTTGATAAATCATGATTAATTTGAGCTTTTTTAATCATTCGCCAGTTAATCTTCAACAAGCAAGCTTGACAGATTAAGCTTACAAGATTATAGTTCTATTACCTGTCATTTTATTTCTGTAATTCTTGCAATTGTAATGAACATCGACATATTAATTATTATGTACACTTTCTTTCAAATTCGTTTTACAACTTTAAACTTCAGTACTATTGAAGCCCTATCAAATAGTTTATTTGTAATATAATATTTATCAAAATAACATAATTTCAAATGAACTTTTATACTTATAAACGAAGGAGTCTTAATGAATACACTAAGAAGTTGATAGAACTTCACTCTGAATGTCAAGAAGACTTATAACAAAGTTATAATTTGAAACGGCATCGGATAAACCTAACAAAGACCGCAAATTTTTTAGAAGAATAAGTAAGTAATTATGAAATCAGGATTTGCAATCGTTTTAGCTTTAGTTGGGATTATTTTTATTGCAACAGTACATTTTGTCGACGGACAGGACAATCAAGGTTACAGACTACAGAGAGATGCGTAAGTTTGATATTAGTAAAATTTATGTCGATTTTGAAATGTTGTTTTAAATTTTGACAGTCGATTGAGACTCAATGAGCGTATTCACATATCATTAATATGCTATCGATAATAATATAAAGGTTTTATTAATAAACTTACTAATTAATAAAGTTTATCAATAATAGACTCATATTAATGTCGACATAGCTCGTTCTTTTTCTAATAAGCTAAAAAAAATATTGAAAAATATATCATGGAAAATAAATCTAATATAGGCCTACATCTTTTTCTTCCAATCAGTTTGTGTTATGGAAGACTTGTGAAGATCTCCTTCCTATCGATTTGTTCCCTTTTATATCTAAATTACAGGCCTACATAAAACTAACTTCTTTCAGTTCGTACTTTGTGGTGGCGCCTCAGAAGATTCGACCAAGTGAAGTCGTTCAACTGTCAGTCTCAGTGCTCAAGCTCTATTACAACAGTATGACAGTACGAGCGATCATTCGTAAAGACCGCGAGGAGATTACAAGCGCTACTCATGTTTTTAACATGCCTGGAACTAGACTCCTACAAATGCTAGTATGTAAAGCATTTTATCTATTTTATTTATTGTGAAAATTGTCATTCGTTACTAAAATTTAGTTGATATTCATTGCAAATTATAAATGTAGAATTTATATTCAGTAAATATTCTTTTGACACCATCTCTCTGACCCCTGTTCCTTCTTTCAATAGTCAAGATTTCAGTTAGTTTTTCATATTTCAGAATCTTCCAAGTACCGGTTCACAAAATGCTTATAGGCATTTTTTAATGATCTTCATTATAATGAATATCATTAAATGAAAGATAGGGAAAAAATGAAGGATAGGGTTTACCATGAAATGACATCAATCTGTCAAAGTTAAAGTTGTTGAAATAGCTAGAGACAGAAAAAGTTAATATACTCTAGATTACAGGCCAATTATTAATCCAGAGTTTTTTATCATTCGTGTGCTTACTGTTACACAAGTCTTCAAGTAGATCTGTCACTTAAATTTCAACTCTGTTTTAAGTATATAAATATTAGTCTACCTAATTTCTACTATTGAAGTAGCTTTTTTTAATTAGACTACTGAAAAGTTGAATTAATTCTCATAGGTACCCTCCAATACTCAACCTGGGAATTACACTTTGCGACTGGAAGGAAGCGTGGGTGATTTGACGACATCTGGATACATCTTTGAGAACGAAACGAAACTGGAATTTGACAGCAAGCAAGTGTCAGTTTTTATACAGACTCATAAAGCCTTATACATGCAGGGACAAACGGGTAAGACAATTTTTTGAACAGTTAATAGCTACAATCAATTACTGAAATAGATAAAACTGTGTGACTTTTACTGGTTTAAATTTCTCTCAATGTAAGATACAAAAATTATTGTATTTTTATTTGAACCAACTTAGAGGAGGGGGGTTATAAAAATTGTGCTGCAGTTTAAGATGTTTATATATTTCAAAAGTAACATTAATTAAAAACTACAAGCTGAAGTATTATTATTATCTATCTCTAAAGCTAAAAAATAATTCTCTGGACAGTAAATTTTATGCAAAATTAGTTTATTTTAACTCATTGAAAATGAAAATATAGGTTATAGATATAAATCGATATCATGCTAACTTTTACTAAATGTGTGTGTTTTGTCATATTTCAGTGTATTTCCGCTTGATGCCAGTTGAGCCAAATTTAATGTCAAGAAGTGGTAGTATGGATGTATATATTCAAGTATGCATAACTTGTATGAATTCTAATTATAAAGTTATCATATTTATATGAGATTTAATTAGATTTTCATTAGTTCATCATCAGAGATCAATTTGATTGGCTTCAATAGAAAATCAGTAGAATTAATAGGCAATAAATAGGAAATCTCTATAGTGATTTTCTGTTGATAGTTTAAAAAAATTAATTTTAATACTTGCTGTCAATTTTTTGAATTCCATTCTACACTGTCTACACTGTCGATTTAGTTAAATCTAGATAATAACATTACAAGCTTTAGAATGCATTAGTTGAATACAATGAGACATCAGATGTGGGTTACTATACTAAAGGGTATGTTTTTTGAAATAATTAAATTTAGGACTCTTCTGGTACAACAGTCAGACGTTGGTTGTCTATGCAAACAAACGCTGGAGGTAAGTTATTAAAATTGTAAAATGTGATAAAATGCAACATGCATGTGTTAGAGCAACTTTTATATCGTCGCCTTATTACGAATATCTTATCAGTTTATTAGTTATGAATATCTGACTAGATTAGACTTAATTATCAGAATGTTATAAAGAGCAGCCGCTTTGAATTAAAATGTTTAATTTTTTTCTAGTTTAGATATTGTTTAAAATTTAAGACTTTTTATTTTTCTATTTTTAAATAATTAAAGAAATAATCTTTTTCAGGCGTGCTGGATATGACATTTCAATTGACAGAACAGCCTCGTTATGGTATCTGGAAGATTCGAGCAAGAGCATGGGTGAATGTGATTTATATAAATATAGCAATTCTACAAATAAACATTTAAGAAATACAGGATTCGAGTATTTGATTAAAAATAAGAATATTTTATCTATTTTTATTTCTTGATTGTTTTGTTTAATAATAAAATTTATGTTTCTATAAGTATACAATTGCTCCAATTTGAAATACTATATCGTTATTCATGTTTAGTTTTAATGAATCTCTTTCAGGGATATTGGTATGAGAAAACGTTTGAGGTGCATGAATTTTGTAAGCATATTTTATATTTTTTAAAGTATGTATTTTGTAAGTAATTTTATGATTTTGTTGGTTGTTATTCACAAGCGGATTATTATCAACTGTGGCGTTATTTTGTCTTATTTTTCCAAAAATGCAATTGGAAATATAAGGATTTATAATTTTGTGCTTTGATTTTTTTATTTTGATTCAAATTGCTTCTATGGCCAACATAATATCATCAATTATTTAAATATTATAAGTTGGTTTCTATAGAACATAAAAGTACCTAAGTAAACATTATGAGTGTGTTTTTTATTGGTTTTAAGGGATAACAATGTTGGATGTGAACGTCACTATGCCTTATAGCATAATGGATGATGAATATGGTCTAACTGGTCTGATTGTCACAAAGTAATTTCTTCTTTAATTTAAATTAAATTTTCTTATCGCCTGGTTGATAAATTAAATTGATTACCTTTTAATTTATGAGGCATTTAGAGCTTTTTTAAAATGACTAATCTATATTAGTAAATAATTAGTAACTATTTACTTATAATAATTTTAATAATTTAGGAATAAATGACTATATAAATTACCCTCTTTTATTTGAATGTGTTTTTTCAAAGGACTTTAACTTGTGAAGCTTGTTATTTAACGACTGAATAATGTGAGTTTTAAAATTTTAATATTCTCTATGAAGTGTTTGATTTTATTTGTTTGAACTAGTTTAACTTTGGGTCAGCCTGCACGTGGAAGTATGAAACTAAAAGTAGAAGTCAGATTACCGCTTCAACTTCGTGATCCAGATGTTGAGTATCAGTGGCCAACTATTGAGAGAGGCTCACGAATTGTATGTGTCATTCTTTGTGTCATTCTTTGTTCTATTAATCACTTACTAAAAGTTTTAAGCCAGTTTTTCATCAATAGAAGTTTCATTTGATAAGTTAAGTAGCTTTAATCATTTTAAGTAACTTTAATCATTTTTCTTTGGTTCTTATGTAGTTTTGTAAATGTACTTTAACAGATATATCTATTACTATTCAGTTCTTTTACATAATTGTTTGAATTTTTACTCATTTTTATCAATAAATATCAAGAATACTATGGTCATAGTTGGATATAGTTATAGTTGAACCGTTGAATAGACTTTTGTAAATATTTGCAGTATGCAGGATCACAAGATTTTCTGTTCACTATGGATGAACTACGAAGTGTTACAGCAGATAGAATTCTAACAAATAAAGAACTTTACGTAGAAGCGGAGGTTTATGATTGGTCCAATGACATGGTGGCTACTGGTTTTGGCATTTGTGTTGTGTACGCATCTGATGTTGATTTGAAACTGATTGGAGATTCTTCCAGAACTTTCAAACCAAATCAGACTATGAATGTCTACGTACGTGAGATTATAATTCTTCGAAATATATGTTTTATATGGTCGTATTATAATTAAATATACAATTTTTATAGAAAACTATATATTGGTTACTAGCTTATGTGATTGAAATGTTAATTTGCCTAGTATTGGATCAGGTGTCTAAATATTTTGAAATCTGTTAATTTTAAAATAGAGTGATAATAATATATTATTTCTTAAAGTAGTTCGATTTCTCAGTTTGCTAACTACTATTTCCATACTTTTGAAAATAATCATTAAATTAATTTAAAGGCAGACTTAGAATCAATTTAATGTCAAATCTTTGTTTAGTACGCAGCAGTCAATAAAGATGGAACAAGAGTACAAAGAAATCGTCGACAGATTACTGTTTCCGGGACAGAGACATTGAGATCGGGCAGAACGAAAATATTTGAACATAAGTTTCTTGTTGGTGATGACGGTATCGGTCATTTTTCTTATACTCCTGACACTGAGGCCCAGCTAATAAACATTCAGGTTAATTTCTATTGCTATATTTAATTCAGGTATTGTAATTTCTTCCTGATATTTCTGTTTTGTCTTTTTTCATATTATAGTCATTAATACTGCATAGGATGATTGTATCTGATTTTTTTTTATGATGAATTATAACATTGAAAGTAATACTACAGTAATAGTTTTTCAATGTTGTAAAAACTGTTTTAGGCATCCTTTGATGAATTGTCTGGTAAGACGATAGAACTAGTCGCTACACGTTATTACACTCCAACAGATAGTTTCATTTATGTCACTTCATCCTCTTACAAGCCAAAAGTGAGTAGTTATTATGAACTTTAGTGTTGTTTTATTATTATCATTATTTCATGACTATTTTGTCATGCAAAATGCGATAGATTTGATAGTAATGAAACACACATTATCTCTTTTTTTGTGGATGTCTTGATAGCTTGATCTAATGTCACAGCATTTTATTATTATTTACTATTATTATAATATTAATATGTCTATAGATACAGTATAGTAATAAAGTTTGAACGTGTATTTTAATTTTTTTAATTAAATTCGAATTTATTAAAATATTAAGAATTGAAGTTTATTATTTTGGTGTTTTGAATGTCTTCTAGGTTGATGAGTATATGGTGTTTACAGTTTATACAAATACTCTTGTGGAACAAGTTTATTATGTGGTAAATTTTTAGTAGATTTATATTATTTTATTGAATAAATTAATTTATCAAAGTGTACTGGATAAATGGTTACTATTAGTTACAATCAATGGAGTTTAAACGATTTCCTTTAAGAACTAAAATTTAGACGTTCATAACAAGTTTATATAAATGGAAGTGAACTTCTGGATCAAAATATTGTGCAATGTTTTATGGACATTACATATATCTTAAATGGTTCATATTGCAGAATATTATAACATCTTTTTTATGCTTCAGAATCATGATAATTACAATTTATGGTATATTTTAGATTACTGCTGGGGGAAATATTATCACGGGTGGAAATTTATTAATGTCCTCAAGACAGAAGACATTTTCCATAGCATTGTCACGTGACATGATTCCCCAGGCTCACATTATTGTATGGCATGTCTATCAGGATGAGGTCATTGCTGATAGCATGAATTTCTATGTCAATGGAACGCGAATTAACAAGGTTTTCTTTTCATTCTATTTATTAAACAATTAGTTTTTACACTATATCTTAATTTTTACACTTTATTTTATTTTTTACAAGTTTATTTCATTCAGTATAAAAATGGAATTAAATAGGCCTATCGTTAAATATATATTAATGTTGATTTCTTCGTGATTTACTACTTATATCTGATATATGAAAATGTACAAACATCTTTTACCAATTGGAATTATCCAGTCATTCAAATTATAATTTATTGTTGATTTTGAGAATTAGTATATTATGTGAGATGAGAAAAAATGTTTCAAGATATGTGAATGTAAATAGTGTTAATGTATTCATTTAGTCAATACTGAATTAGTATTTAAGCTACTTACTTATTCAGTTACTTGTATTAAAATATATATTTACTTAATCGGTGACACATGTTAATATAGGTATCAATGCAATTTAATCGAGGTAAAGATTTCTCCGGCGATACAGTTGAGTTGAATGCTGTGGCAGATCCTTCTTCCTATGTCGGATACAGTGGATCGGAACACGAGCTTTACGCTTATGGATGGAAGTCATTTATCACTGAAACTGATGTCAGTATAATGTTATACGCTTTTAAAAATATTATATGCTGTAGAAATTCAAGTAGAAAAGTATTTGTTTAACTTACAACAAATGCATAAATTAAGGCATAATCTTAACAATAACTTTTTTCCATTTTTCAGATTGTATAAAAAAAGATTTATGGATATATAGTTCAATGTAATGCAGAGCCTTATGATAGATATAATATAAATGATTACAAATGATTGAAAATTAATAAAAGAAAACAATCATATAACACAGAAAATCAACAAAGACAAACAGGATCGCATTAATACCAAATATAAACTAGTATGAATAATTAAATAGTAATATTTATTGCATAATGGTTCATTTGTTTAGATTATAAAAGAACTGAGTTCTTATGATAGTCATGTCAATAGTAGTTTTATGCACGAATGGCTTCTAAAAGAAACACAAGATGAATTGATCTTCTTTCCATCGGCAACATATGGCATTGATGCTAACACTACATTCACGGTAAAACACTCTAGCATTGCTTATATTATTGATTGCAAATTAATCGATTTCATAATGGCAATTTTGAATACATTTGTGACATATTTATGATTAATGTTTGTTTAGGTGTTGAAGGACAATATCGTAGATGTGTTACGATATTGTCTAAAATATTATAAATATGTAAAAGTAATATTTTAAATATTTAGTTTAATATTTAATTTTTCTCTTTCTTCTTGTCTGCAGTATGCCGGGATGATAGTCTTCACAGACGCCAATGTAACAAGAATACCACGTAATATTTTCTTTCTATTTTTATAAGAATATTTTAAGTAAGTATCTAGTTTTTTAACACTGTTTATATATTATAAACTTAACCAGTCTTTCATTAATAATGATAGTTTTAGTGATGATTGTGATCATTTTTTCAGACGACTGCAATGAAACAACAGGCTGGCATGCTTGCATGGACGGATCGTGTTATTTCTATGACCAAAAATGTGACGGAGTTAAACAGTGTCAAGATGGACAGGATGAAATGGGCTGTGAGTAAAAGAGAAAATAATGAAATTATTATCAGTTGATTACTATAAAATTATTCTACATTTTTGTTTGACTATTCATTCAATTTTACAAATTGAATTTTCGTTTCAATATATGCAATATTTAATGGAAACTTTTAAGTTATACTTATAATTTTATTTGAACATTAATCAATCTTATTTTTCAATTAATACTTTAAAAAATTAAGCTGTAAGCTGTGCTGTAAATAAAATTGCATTGTTATGAAGTTCAAATACTCATTAATATCTTAACAAATATTTTATGATTTAATTAACTGTAACTTTGATATCCTAATTATTAATACTTATCTATTATGTTTTGACTTTAGGTGAGTTTCCTGTGGAAGATCCTTACACACCAGTCAGATACCGACTGACATTGCTTGCCAGATATTATTATCAGACTGGAGAATGGATTTGGGGCGGCCATTTTGTGCAGTAAGCTCAACTAATATTATTAATATTAATAATAATAAGCTGATATTTAACTATACGTTTTGAATCTAAGAGTCCACTTGATTTCATAGATATTCTGAAGAGAAAATTGATGTCAAAGAGATTGTTTATCAATTGACAGATCACAATGGTTTAACACTTAGTACAAATACACACAGTATAATAAAAGTAAAGATGATGAAGTCAGATTTAGTTGGATTGAGATAAATTTATTCTTAAATAATCAACTTAGAGAACATCTAATCCGATGTTATAAGTGGCTTTATTAGTATTCAAATTAGTCAAATTTAATTTAGAATTTATTGTAGCATTAGTGATTATTTTGACTAGCTCATTTGACATTTCTTTAGACCTAATGGCCGCCTTGATCAGAAGTTATACCCCACAGATGAGGCAATACCTTGGGTACTCAGTGGATTTGGTATTAGCAAAGATCTTGGTTTTGGGATTGTGCATAATTATCCACGGGTAAGAATATCTACCGTCAGATACTAGAAACAACTTGACACTTATCATTTCGAATATGACCCTATGTTATTTAAGAGCTTATTATTTTGAATTACACACTAGGTGTCTGTAATTGTATAATGCTTATTATTTATAGCATCAAGGCACGAGATCAGTCTTTATAAGGATCGAGTATCCATCCTCAGTTATCAAAGGAGAACAGATTGCCATTAAAATTGCTATTTTTAATTTCTGGATGCAGGATCTTGAGGTACCCTTAATTGTTATATATAGTTTAAACATAGCTAAATTATGATATATATAATATCTTAAATATTTACTAATATATTAACTATTTAATTATTTGTATGTTAATTTTTTCCAGTTTAGTAAACTTTTGTGAGAAACTGATTAGATTAACAGTTGCTCATAATAATAATGACTTTCATTAGAATCTATAAGTAAAATTACAATAATTCTATATAATATAGTAAAACATATATTGATGAAAAGTATTTATTATGTCAGAATTTTATTTGTTTTTCAGAGTATAATGACTCTGGAAGGCTCTGATGACTATAAGTTCATTATGGTTGAAGATTTTGGTATAGTTAGATCTTACAATCCACGACTTAAGTCAGGAGATATACAAACTATGGTCTATGTACGTTTAATTTCGTATTTACCTTAAAGTTATCTTACATTTTTGAAAATCTTTTATCATCTTATATTTTTGTTGTTTTTATATATTTATATTTATCTTATCC
Source organism: Oconnorella tubifera (assembly GCA_034700105.1). Lineage (NCBI taxonomy): Eukaryota > Metazoa > Annelida > Clitellata > Enchytraeida > Enchytraeidae > Oconnorella > Oconnorella tubifera. The sequence goes on from JAQIXG010006090.1 coordinate 10,452, forward strand.
TTATATCTTCGCTGTTAAACGGCTGAAAAATGGCAAAGCTGCTGGACTTGATGGCATCACTGCAGAGCTCTTGAAATTTTCTCTCATTTCCAATTGCCAATGCCCTGCACGAACTTTTCGGAACAGTGTGGATAACTGGGAAAGTGCCAACAAAATGGAAGGAGGGAATTATTGTCTCATTATACAAGGGTAAAGGCAGTCGGTCAAGTTGTTCGAGCTACCGCCCTATT
>JAQIXG010006091.1:0-10681 GCA_034700105.1 Oconnorella tubifera
GGAAATTATTCCACCTTAAGGGTGGCGCCAGCGGACCACCCGAAAAGGTGGAATTATCCACCTTTAGTTTTAACAGTTAACCCGGCACTAATCGTATTGATTGACAAATCTATCAAACCAATCAGTAAACATCTTATAAGAGATTCGGGGAGTTCGCCCGCCATTCGAAGCACCAGTGTGAACAGCTCTTGCTTATATGTATGTTTCTTTTTCTCCGTTGTTCGAAAACCGCGTGGATATCCTCGAAGCTCGAAAATAAAAACGAACGTGTTCCTTTTATTTTCGAGATCTGGGGATATCCCCGCGATTTTTCGAACCACGCAGAGAAAAAAACAACACTTAAAAGCAAGAGCTGTTCACACTGATGACTCGAACCGCGGAGCTCGCTCCGGGGCGAGCTCTGCGGTCCGCCCCGGGTAGTCGCGCGACTTTTAGAATCGCGCGTCGAATCTCGGGGCGGGCCCGAGGCGGGCCCCGTGTAGGGTCGCGGGACTTTCAGAGTCGCGGGTTTCCGTCCTGGAGTCCACCACTGGGTGGGCCCCGAGGTGGACCACGCGTCCAAGTCACCGGTGTGAAACGTGTTCAACAAATAAATGGTCTAGATTAGCATCAAACACAAAGAGTAAAAGATCTGATATTTGAATCTATTGATATAATTATTGAAATAATTATTGATATAATTATTGATGTAACACTGATGCAATATTCGAATAGAAAAGTAGGTCAAAAAGGCTCTAGCGGGACATTTGATTTATCCAAAACTATTGTTTTTTTGCCATGAATTGTTCTAAATTATTGTACTTTAATAATTTTGAAATTTTATGTAAATTTTTTTAAGTAACAGTTTTTTCAATGATGCAAAATTCTGATTGTGACGTCATCAATAATTCAGATGATTTTATTACTATGCATACAGGATGAGAAAAAAGTTAGCATGGCGAAATTTTCTGAACGCTTCAACATAAAATGCCATTGAAAAGAACACTTATCAACGAAAAACTGGACGAAGAAGGCAATTCTAATCCGGTTGTATTGATCAATTTCTGAATTATATTTATAATTAACGAATATATAAATATAATATTGTAATCTTTAATGATTCTTTATGAAGTATTAAGTTGACAGAATATATATTTGAGTTCATAATTTACTAGATCGGTCGACAGATCGGTCGGATCGAATCGCCGTCTGCGATTACTAAATTATTCATTCTCAATGCCGGCATTTAGAAAGCCGTAATTTAGAATTCCCACATTCTCAATTCCGGTGCAGCGTCAAATTTCCACTCCCCGAAATCTGCACTCCCCAGTCATAATTACACGTAAAATAAGCATTCCCCCAGTCATCATTTAACGTTGAACGGGAGTGGAAATTGTCTGATCCGGAATTTTAAATGCCAGCAGGCTCAATGCTGGCATTTAGAAAGCCGGAAACTAGAAAGCCGGCAATATAGAATCTATAGAATATATATAGAATCTATGCCTTTATATATCAAAATAGAATATATCAATTTATATATATATATAATATATCAATTTATATAACAATATAGAATCTATGCCTCTGGCATTGAGAATACAGGCATTTTAAATGTCTGTATTCTCAATGCCGGCATTCTCAATGCCGGTATTTAGAAGATCAGCATTTAGAATACCGGCATTGAGAATGCCTGCATTGAGAATGCTGTCATTCTAAATGCTAGCATTCTAAATGCTGGCATTCTCAATGCTGGCATTTAGAGTGCCAGTATTGAGAAAGCAGTAATTCTCAATGCTGGCACTGAGAATGCTAGCATTTAGAATGCCGGCATTTAGTATGCCGGCAGTCTAAATTCAGCATTTAAAATGCTGACATTGAGAATTTTAAGCGCCGGCATTCTGAATGCTAGCATTCTCAACGCTGGCATACTCAACTCATTCTAAATGCCGGAATTCTAAATACCGAAAATTCTAAATGCGGGCATTGAATATGCCGGAATCTCAATTTTAAGCCATTCTCAATGCCGGCTTTTCAGGGGTTATTTTTTGTATTGTTTTGTGCATTACTCTTTCATAAAACAGAGGCTTACACACAGATGTGCGAGGCTGTTTTATGTAGGGGTAATATTTGTGTTGTATTGTGCATTATCCTTTCATAAAACAGATTCTTACACACAGCTGTGCGAGGCTGTTTTATGTGGGGATAATGTTTGTGTTGTATTGTTCATTACCCTTTCATGAAACAGATTCTTACACACAGCTGTGCGAGGCTGCTTTATGTGGGGATAATGTTTGTATTGTATTGTTCATTACCCTTTCATGAAACAGATTCTTACACACAGCTGTGCGAGGCTGTTTTATATGGGGGTAATGTTTGTGTTGTATTGTGCATTACTCTTTCACGAAACAAATTCTTACACACAGATGTGCGAGGCTGTTTTATATGGGGATAATGTTTGTGTTGTATTGTGCATTACCATTTCATGAAACAGATTCTTACACACAGCTGTGCGAGGCTGTTTTATGTGGGGATAATGTTTGTGTTGTATTGTGCATTATCCTTTCATAAAATAGATTCTTACACACAGATGTGCGAGGCTGTTTTATGTGGGGGTAATACTTGTGTTGTATTGTGAATTACTCTATCATGAAATAGAGGCTTACACACAGATGTGCGAGGCTGTTTTATGTGGGGGTAATATTTGTGTTGTTTTGTGCATTACTCTTTCATGAAACAGATTCTTACACACAGATGTGCGAGGCAGTTTTATATGGGGGTAATATTTGTGTTGTATTGTGCATTACCCTTTCATGAAACAGATTCTTACACACAGATGTGCGAGGCTGTTTTATGTGGGGATAATGTTTGTATTGCATTGTTCATTACCCTTTCATGAAACAGATTCTTACACACAGCTGTGCGAGGCTGTTTTATATGGGGGTAATGTTTGTGTTGTATTGTGCATTACTCTTTCACGAAACAAATTCTTACACACAGATGTGCGAGGCTGTTTTATATGGGGATAATGTTTGTGTTGTATTGTGCATTACCATTTCATGAAACAGATTCTTACACACAGCTGTGCGAGGCTGTTTTATGTGGGGATAATGTTTGTGTTGTATTGTGCATTATCCTTTCATGAAACAGATTCTTACACACAGCTGTGTGAGGCTGTTTTATGTGGGGATAATGTTTGTGTTGTATTGTTCATTACCCTTTCATGAAACAGATTCTTACACACAGCTGTGCGAGGCTGTTTTATATGGGGTAATGCTTGTGTTGTATTGTGCATTACCCTTTCATGAAACAGATTCTTACACACAGCTGTGCGAGGCTGTTTTATGTGGGGGTAATGTTTGAGTTGTATTGTGCATTACTCTTTCATGAAACAGCTCTAGAGGCTTACACACAGATTTGCGAGATTGTTTTTTATGGGGTAATGTTTTATTTTGCTTTGTGCAATACTCCTGCATGAAAAAGAAGTTTTTCGTTGCGCCTTTTTGTATCATATATTCAATGATATTTTTTAAGCATATTTTTAATGTAGTTACAGTAATTCCAAGGTTATTAATTTAGATATGGACTTTGTGCAGCATATATTATAGGGATATTGTAATCATTTATCATTGTGGAGTGTGGATTGTGATGTGACATTGTGTCTTCTTTAATTTAGATAGAATTTTGGAGCGCTTATCTGAAAGTTTTTTGTTGTTGATATCAGCAGTTATGTAGCTTTTATATAGCTATATAGCTGTATAATTTTTTGTGTACTTATACGGCTATTTATAAGCTATTTGAATTTGGTTAACCAGAACAATTGTTTGAGTTAAGAAGGCTAGCGAGTACTTATAATATAAAAATATTAATATTCACTTTGTCACTCTGTCATCATAATAGATTAACAAGAGTATATGAAAACAAACAAAATAAATAAAATTATTATTTATAAAAGTTTTGCATAGAGGTAATTATCCTTTTTTAAATATACTGCATTTATAGTAATTTTTTCTAGGTAGGCTACTCACCCGATAAAAAAAACGATGACGGCTGCAAATCTCTCAACAGACTTTAAAATGGAGCAAAATGTTGGTAGTTTTAGTTTTTGTTTGATTTTCAATTTGTATTTAATTTTTTTCAAATTTTGTGATTAAATTCATATTTAATAATGTCTTTACTATTTTTAAAAAAATTCTGATATTTGCGATTTTTTAACCTCCGTCCTTTGTAAACATATTTTTGTGGATAACAATGAAAACCTGGAAAATGTCTACCTATTTCTACCTGCAAATATTAAGCAATCGAATAACCTTGATGCAATACTAAGCTGTTATATCCTTCATATATCATTAATACAATTACTATATAAATTAAATTACTGACTAACATTTAACTGCTATTTAAAGTAAGTTTTAAGCATTTTATCTAAAGCAAGTTTTGTCTTTTATTTTAAATAAAATGCATTAAATATCTGTTGATATCAAACAGATATTGTTGATATTTTTGTTTAATATTTGTCCGTTGATATTTCAGCAAGATATAGGCTTAAAAGATTGCGCCAAACTAATTGACGAATGTGAACATATTGATGTTGCTTCTCGAACTCACGCAGACAGAATGACGTGTGCCGGTGATTTCTGATATTTTTTTGCAATTACAAATTGCAGTATAAATAAACTAGAAAAGTACCATAGTTATTTAGAATATTTTATTTTTGCAATAGTTTTTAATAGTTAGGGTGTCTCTACTAGTACTAGAAATGTCTCTTTAAGACATTTCTAGTACTATGTATTCATAAAATAGCACTTTTTACAAACCCCAGGCGATAGAAAAGTATGGATTAAAATCTACATATAATGCTATTATTCTTATGTAATGCTAGATATTCAAAGTCATAGAGTATATCAATCGCAGTAGTTTCGCTGCCAATACTCTTATTTCGACTGAGTTTTCTAAGTATCCAAGTCTGTTGGGAAATCACAAGAGAGTTATGAGAGAATGAATATTGAGTAGATAGAGAAGTGAGTTTAATATGATAGTAAAAGTTATTTTAATTATCCAATTATAATTATTCTAAGATAATAAAAGTGTTGATCTTCCTATAACGGTTCCTTCAATCTTCCTGCATTTATTGGAAGTGAGTTGAGGGTGGGAGATTGGGGAAGAGGGAGGGCCGAACAAAATTACGATAAATAACTTAGATTACGATAAAAAAATACGATGTAAACCCATAAATACTATTACGATAAAAAATATGATGTAAAAAAGAGTCAAAAATTAGGATCAAAATGAAAACTAAATAAAAACACTTTATTTGTGAGAATATTACAACATTTTAAGGCTAAAAGCAATGCAGAAGCAAAAGACTTATAAAGTTGACATAATAACGCAAAGCCAATTAAGCAAACCATATACCGCATAGAATTCAAGGTATACTTAAATCCAAGCTTAGCATAATTCCTGATTATTTTGATGAGTAATCAGGAATTATGATCTCATTCCGAATATTACTTATAAGAGAAAATAATCAAGAAACTTTTGAAAAATGAACCTTATTTTAACTAAAGTGATCATCTTTTTTATGACAAAATTGTTACCATTTTCCTTTTCTTATGAGGGGTAAAATAATTTAAATTTACTCAAATAAATGTAAACAAATATTTCAAAAAATTTGTTACCCCCACCCTTCCTTCACCCCCCCCCCCCATATGAAGTCCCTGTTTAGTCACTTGTTTAAAATGCGGAAATGAAAATTTTGTCTGATTGATATATATGAATTGATATTATACAGATCTTTACAAATATCAAAAGTCATATTAAATCTTGCAATATAGGCCTGATCTTGCACTATAATAATAACATAGGGAGAGCCTATGGATGTACAATAAACCCAGTAATAACAGTAAAATGACGCATAAAAGTCTATAATATATCAATTTACAATGCATTAACTTAATTGAAGTAAAATAATAATTATCTTGATATATTGTGCCAATAATGTTTTGTATAAAACAGTTAATTCTGCATTGTTTGGCTTTTTCAGGTTATGAAGCATTTTTTGTAGAAAGTTTGGAGGGTGGGGGGAGGCTTTAGGGTAACTGTAATGTGTCGTGTTAAGAACGTTATTTGATGGGGGCTAATTTAAAAAAGCATGTATTTGGTTAAATGTTAAGAAAAATTCTCTTGTTATTAATTCTTAGAATTAAGGTTGATTACGGTTAGATTACGGATTATAATTAAGATTAAGTGTAAGGTTACTGCTAGGTTAGGGTTAAGTATAAAACTATGATTATTAAATGAATTTACGGGGGCGTTTTGTCGGGTTAGTATATTCGAAGCCATTTTGTCGGGCTACAATCTGTGACGTACATTTTTATGTCTGTTATGGAGGCTCAGTTAATCGCAAGGTCAACAGGTCGCGCCTTTTAAGTGACGTCACGTGATTTCTTTCAAGAAAAAAGCAACTAATATCACCGGTAATAAATAAGGAACAATTAAGTATATAAATAGTGATGTAACAAAATAAAACTATAAATAATCATTCTGAATAATAATAAATATAAATTGAAGAAATTAATATATATAAAATAATAATAAATATTCCTATAAATAATAAAGCAAAATATACAATAAATCTCTTTGTGTTTAGATTCAAATGAAGACAATGCAAGCTTTAATATATCATCTAATTCCAGGACAATATATTCCTTATTAAATTAAATAAAATGGATTTATTAATTTATATCTACTGTATGTAACGATATTACAAGTGCAACAATTTTCTTTATGCAATGCTTTTTTATAAAATGTATACTAATGTTTTTATTTGAACAACATTTTATACAATTTACAATAAGATTATACATATGCGTACAGAGCGAGGGAGGGGCATGGACGTCATTTCAACTTTTGTCAGGGATCAAATAAAACAGACGGTGACCTTTTTTAAATTCTCAGGTCATTTCTTCCTAATTTGTCTATTTCTACTTAAATTTCTCATTATACCTCTATTACCCCCGTTTTTTCAAACACTCAATACAAACATTCAGCAGATATAATCAATAGCTTCTTTTTCCAATGTGGGAGAGGCAAAGTGTAAGTGCTTCAAATAAACTCTAATATATGTAAAAAATCTACTTTCAAAACTCATCAATTAATTTTTCATAAAGTTGCATTAAATTACTAAAGAGTTTCAAGCAACAAATAGATAAATCAATAGATTTAAATAAAATATTAGATATAACTATTTTTGTCCGTCTGATATACATAGTGCAATAAATTGTTCTTTAAATAAAAAAAAATCTACTCCCCTCCGCTAATATAAAAAGTTGAAAAATAAAATAATTAACAAAAATAATTCTCACCAATAACAGTCTTTTCTTGCCTGTCCCAGGTTATTGATTTAAAACATGTAGAATAATTGTTTCCTTTAACCTTCGTGGTCTTACTGAAATACCGATCGGAATATTTTTCTTTTGCAAATAAAAAAGGTATTATAAACAAATTATTTTATTTTATCAAGTTTAATAAATATCAGAAGAATTTATATTAAATATTTTAAAATTATCTTTAAAATGATTGAGTTGAAACACTTCTCAACGGATAAAATATTGGAAGAGCCGGAATGTTCAAACAAACGTAATTGACAGAGTAAATCCGCGACTTTCACACCTGGACTTCAAAAGAAAACTATAAAGTCCATCTGTGACATACTTTTGCTTGCTCTTGAGACCGAAACACCTCAAGCATCAAATAATGACGAAACAGACGAAGTGATTAGGCCCACTCATGTCAGCAACATATATAAATCCATCTTTATCAACAGCCAAAGAGTCTGGATAATTTTGATGTCCAACTGATGATGATCCAGTACTTGCTATGTAGGTCAGTATTTTATACATTACAAAACACTGACCTACATTATAAAAGTTAAAAAAGATCATAACGATTAATTAACAGTCGGCATACTTTACTAACTGCTGTAATGATTTATCAACTGTCGTAATTATGATCAACTGTCGTAATTAATATGATCAACTGTCATCATTATGATTAACTGTCATGATTATGATGATCCATTGTTGTGATTAATATGATCAACTGTCATTATTATGATTAACTGTCATGATTATAATGATCAACAGTCGTGATTAATATGATCAACTGTCGTGATTATGACCACTTAGCCTATCGTCAGGCCCGGTTCGTTCATTAGGAGAACTAGACTACCGCGTAGGGCCGGCAATTTTAGGGGGCGCCAATTTCGCAAAATAAACAATTAAACATCGACAAAAGTTAATAAAAACATGACAAAAATAATTTAAAGATAATTTTTGGAATTCTACGAAACAAGGTCAACTATTTTTGTTCGTATTAGCTAGATGGCGGTATTATATTGTTGATGTAATAAAGTACGTTTAATTAAGTTGTAGTTAATTAAGTTGTAGTTAACTTATAAATAGATATAATTGTTCATGTGAATTATTTTATGAAGATTATCAGAGTATTGTTCGGGATAATTGACATTTGATTAACACACATTTAAATGCATATATGTGTATGTGCATGTCTGTTTATGTCTGTGTTTGTATGGATGTATGTATATATAGGTGTAGATATCTATATCTGTAGGTGCATATGTATATGTACATGTGAATGTGTATGCATATGTGTATGTTTACATATGTGACAATTAAAGTAGAAACGATTTATTTGTGATTTTGTAAAACAATATGTAACAGTATAACCTTAATTATGCACATATAATTGTAGCACAAATTTATGTTTATTTGTATTCAATTTATTTTCGTTTATATTTACTACCATTTTGGTGAAATAAAGATTCATATATATTGTTGGTGTAATAAATGATGTTTAATTCGGTTGTAGTAAATTTTTAAACATGTATTTTCTCAGAAGTATTTAATCATTGTGTTCAGTTTAGACCAGGGACCAGGAATTGTAGTGAACCATCACCCATTGGGGGGAGGGGGGGGGGGGAAATGGTTACCATAATATGACCGTCTAGCCAGGTTGCGGGCTAAATTAATTGACTCGGTTGCCAACTTGTAACCTGTACTAATTAAAGATAACCTAAATTTTGTAAGGCATTCTTTGGCGTGAGAACTACATGCAGATGAATATATTTTTGTGACTTTTCTTTGCAAATTGCTGTAGCACACAGAAAGTTCTCCTAAACGCACTTCAAAAACAAAAACAGTAAAATATTTTTTTATTTCTTATACTAAAATATAACAATTATTATTTTCAAAAATGATATTCCATCACTCAATTAGGCTTATTCAGCATTAATCAATGAATTTGCAAGCATTAAATCACGAAAAATTAAATTCGCGTAAAGCAAAATGTTCAATTTCAGTTATTTTCCGACAGGACCGTCACTGACACTGAGGCTAAACAATCGTTGCTTACTAGCCACTGTGCTTACTTTATAGTGGAGATTAGTTCAGTACTTCTGAGTAGTTGACAAAAACATTTGTCGTACTTGTTTTTTATTCAATTCAAATTTTTAGATTTTATTAGATTTTATTTTAAAATTAATTATTATATTAATTATAATAACCATAATCTTACAATCAAATAAAACATAAAAAACATTTTTTATTGTTTAGTGACGGTGATAGTTAGTTAATACATGATATTAATAATTATTCATTATATGATATTAAAATGTATGCGAAAAACGTGAAACAGCCGAAACAAATCTAAATGAGCTAATCCGCTTTTTCTTCACTCGCTGGTAAATAGGCCGATTGGCCGCCAAAGAGTAACTTTGCCTAGGACCGTCAAATGAAGGAGAACGATTTTGTATTTGTACGATAAGAGATATTTTATAACTACACACGTAATTTAATAATTGCATTAAAAGAATTGTTAGAATTATGACATTGTAACGGCTCATCGGCAGTATAGTAGAAGAGCGGTTTTGTTTATATTTGATCGAGTGAAAATATGTACTTTAATGATGATACCGAAATACGGATAATTTATTATAAAAGATAAAGTCCTGTCTTCTAATTGCTGACTTTTACTTTCTGTACCGTTGAGAACAAAACGGATCAGTTGGGTCGATGAAGCGATCGACTTTGATTACATTATTATAGATTTAGTTTTTTTATATTGTATTTTATTGTAGTATTGAACTGTATTGATAGTTTGTATTTTCATATAATGCGTTTTAATTGTCATGTTTCAGTATTCTGATGTATTTTATTTAAGACTATGGTGTATTTCATTGCACTGTCAATTAATTAGTAACTAAGACTAATTGACTATATTTGTGTAAAGAGTTTAAGATTATATATTTGAATGTATTAACACGTAGATTGTCATTGTCAGCTGTACGATTATTGACAACATTGATAATTAATAAGTATATTTTTATGGCATGTTGTTGTAAGATATTTGATTGTATTGTATAGCTTTGTACTTGAGAATAAGTACTTATTACTTATTGTAATGATTTATATTAAGACTGTTGTTGTTATGTATTAATTAAGTTCATTTAGTATAAGTAATTAGTTTAATTAAGCATTATCGGCGTATTCATCCTGGCATAAGATAAAGTAACGTAAAAGTAGAATTTAAGTCAGATTAATGATTATTATAGCCATCCTGGTAAAGCAAAGAAAATGTTAATTAACGTCTCATTTAGCGGCCCTGGATTTTACAGCTTTACAAGTCA
>JAQIXG010006092.1:0-10681 GCA_034700105.1 Oconnorella tubifera
TATATCCTTAACCCTGGATTACTTTAATATTGATAGCGCAGTAAAGAAGGATAAGAGTAGGCTTAATAATCGAAATTCAAATAAAGCAATTTTTATTTTGAGAAACGATCTTATAAAACACACACAGCATTCGAATTTTCGCGTTAGATGCCTTTTTTCGCAATATATAAATGACTCGTTTATTTTATGACTTTTATTTATTTCTGAAATTTTTGTTTTTGCAATATGACGCATTTGAAGAATTCAGATTAAGTAGATAATCTTTAAATAAAGTAAACTTTTATTAAATTGAATGAAAGTACTCTCTCAATAAATTAAATCTAGTAGATTAACGTTATAAAATCTCATATTTAACTTATAGCTATAACTGTGATTATAAGTTAAATTTAAGTTAAATATGTATGTAAACGCTAAAGTATAATAGTGTGCCATGAATTTTCATCACTGGGTATATTCTGTCTCAACAATCCTAAACATAAAACTAACTGCAGAATATTTGCGATTAGCTGTGTTGTTTTGTGTTCTCTTACAATTTGTCATAAGTCGACTCGTCTACAATTAAGGCGAGTCGTTGGGGTAATACGATACTAAATATCACATAAACTGCTCTGCGCACATTTACGCATTCTGCTTATGTAAATTGCATACATGACCCGTGACCTCAGCGCATACAACTTGCATCCCTCTCATGTGACTAAAACTGTTCTGCACTCAAATCCCCGCCCCCTAGGTACAAATTTTTAAGAGAAATTTGTCTCTCAAGGATCTCTTGTTATATTATGTGGCTGTAATGACGCAATAGTTGATTTATTGAACTTGAACGTGGCTGATTTAGGGTTCGAACGATGGCAGTTGACGTTGACTCGCCGACAGTTTTTATTCACTGAACACTTTTGTCTATTCGATTTCTAAATTTTGTAAAAAAATAAAGAAAAGATATTATGAAATTTGTATTTGGTCTTGTGTACTTAATAACACTTTTAGCTATAATTTGCGAAAGATACCGTTAGATGTCATTATAGTAGATATCGATAGAGTGCAAGAGGCATAAACCATAGAAAATTAAAAATTGATTGTTAAATATTACCGTATAAGAGTAAATTTATTGCGACAACATTATTTTTTGGTTTTGTATCGTAATCGTTAATTATATTCCAAGTCATATATAAATCTTTCAAGAATTCGCCTGTCATCAGTTTCATTAATAAAACAAAAAATCCCCTTCTCCATTTATCTGTGGATTATTTAATCAAACTTAAGTTGACTGTAAAATTGGTCATATATCATAATTTGATCGTTATCCTGTCTGTATGATTGATACTGTCGACTGTTTATATTTAGAGTGATATCATACAGAATAGATTATGTAGGTCTACAAATGTATAAGGCTATAGGAATGTCGTCAATATCTCATAGTTATAGTTTATTCTGAATAATTCATTGTAAATATAGTTTTTTAGTTCGTTTTCTAACAAACCACGCTTGGTACATTACCGCAAAAGTTAGAATAAAAATGAACTTGAAATTTGCGATTTAGCTGAGAGCATTAAGTACCATTTTCAATTAGGGTTGCCAACTTCTGCTTAGGACAGTTCCGGACACTGTCAGCAGGACGATCAAGCGCCTACGGCAGAAGAATCTTAAGCTCTTAGCCACCACGACTAGCCACCATAACTAGGGGTCTGGGGCTCCGCCCCAGCCGCCGCGATTTTTTGAGCTTCTGACGCAAAATGGAGCCATTTTTTACTATATCGGAGCCCGTTTTTTCCTTTTTTACACATTGTTTTGTTTTTTCAATTGCTAAATAAGTTTTTTCCTTAGCTGTTGGAGGCTATCGCTGTCTTCCTTTACATATAGGATAGGGTAAATTAGATAACTAATCAATTCAGTATAAAGATTATAAACTAATAATTCAACAAATTTACGGAAATGTGCATTTTTTAAATTTTTAATTAAAATTCAATTGATCCAGTTGACTAAGTAAGTGAAGTCGTTGAATTGTTTAAGAGTTAGGGTTAGACAAGTTAATGTAGACAAGTTAAGTTAGACATCTTATTTTTTTTTAAATTATTCACTTTTCCTAGCGTAATCAATTATAAATAAGCGTAATCGAAACCTCAGAACAGCTTAAGTTATAGTTAACTTTAACGCACAGTAAGCCTACTTCGCTGACATTTCTTGTCTCACTCTGTTTCTCTTATCTGTCCACAAGTTATCTATGAGTGAAAAGACAGTTTTAACACTTGCGTTGCTTATATGCCTATAATGTAGTACAAAACATTTCAAACAATTTTCTTGAATCAGAATTTCCAAAGAAGTCGGTTCAACGTTTGTCAATTTCTGAAACGTCCTTAAGTTTTGGGATGCATGTTTTAAAATTTAATATAAGATAACTGCATCTACTATAATTTCATAAATATGAATGAGCCCCATCAAGTAGACGTCTTTAGTCTGTATTTGTATTCGTATTTAGTCATATTTAGTCTGTTATTGTATACAGTAACTGCTGATATGTTTGTAGCGAGTCTGCAGGATCGACATTGAATGTGTGTCATGTGCAAATGAAGAATTTATGCAGACTGACGTTTACTGCGGTAGGCATAAAATGTCTAACACAACAGGATATTTATGCTCTATGTTATTTTTTAATTTTTCGGACAATATACTGTCCGGGTAGACCCTTTTCGGTTTTCCGGACGCACTATGCAATTTCCGGACAATCCGGACAAATTCCGGACGGTTGGCAACCCTATTTTCAATATAAGTTACAATATAAGTTCTGCTTGGATAAGTAGCCGCTTAAAAATGGTTTTAGCGTATAAATTAATATTAATGAAACATATCAAGCGCATCTGAGCACATCTGTTGTATTGATTGTGCTATGGCTTTATTCCATTTCGATGACAGATTACGCGTCAACTCATTTATAGCATGACACCATTAGTGTAAAGTCAATTTCTTTCATGCTCACATCCGTAGAAATCTTAATCACAAAACAGAGCAGTCGTATTGTCATGCAACATCCAAATTACGCGTTATGTTTCAATTTGTATTCAGTTTTCTCTATTACTTTATTTATGCACTAGAGAGCTTAACAATACGCAGGATATACAGTATATCGATGTGAATTTAAACTGCATCATTTGCTATGATTCACATAACGACAAAAATTTAGTTATGTTTTTTTAATTTCGCATCAAGCGTTCCTAAACTCTAATAATCTGTAAACAAAATGTAAGTCGCTTTCCCTTTCGGACATTCAGATAAGAAATCTAGTTTATTAATATTTCATTTATCAAATGTTGAAAATAAACTTTTGATGCAATTATCGTGCAACTTCTGACATCACGATGAGACTGCAAATTGCTGAATTACAGTAATTCTTGTGTAATTTTCATGTATCAAATTTTACTATTTGCATTATTGAACCCTGTAAAAGTCACTTTTTGGTTTATTCTCGCTGCTTAATGTTCTTCGTCGAATATTCTCGCTGAGCCGTGTGCTACTGGTTGTCGTAATATTGTTGTGATAATAACGTCAGCAATGAAAAAATGATTAAAAACAATAAATATTAAGGACAGGAACTATGCGAACAAAAATGCAGATTTATGTAGGCCTAACCATTGATCTGTTCAAAAGCTTAGAATTGACATTAACAACCTACAAATTATTATTCATATGAATACGAATTCTATGCTTAAGTAAAATACAGTATGTGTTAAAAGTGCCAGGTGTACATTGAGTAATGAACTCTTTAAATCTACAATTATGTACAGAGTCTTTAGAAAAAAGTTATAATCTTTACTGTTGTGGAAATACTGACACAATTTAGTATCCAAAATATAAAAAAGATCAACGAATCCAATTTTCTCTGTTTTATTAAATATTTACAACTGATAAATGTAAATTGAATATATACTGTAGTAGCTTAATAATTATAACACATATAAAGCAAAAATATTTCATGTTGACTTAATAAGGAAACTTTTATAATTATATTGTAATCTAGTTTATCAGCTGGTCTTATTCTGTTTTCTTGCCCTTCTTTGTGCTACGTTCTTTTTGGTATTCTTTATTTTTACTGTTTTTGTTAATTAATTATTTATTTATTTAAAGATGTACAACGAAACAAAATACATAAAATATAGTATGCTAATATACCAGTCATTAATTATCAAAACAGTACACTTAATTAAAACTACTTCAGGTCTACTTAGTGCCACCAACACTCGCCGTCAGTCCATCAATCTATCCGCCAGCATCGGGGGCAGCGCAGACCTAGAATGTGACGTCACTAACCAACCCGGTCAGTACTCCGAACATAATATCATAATGACGTGGCGTAAACAGAAAGAAGAGGTGCCAATCTTCATCCAATTCGATGGATATCCTCCTCATATTGATGCTGGATACCAAGGAAGGATCCGTCTCATCGAACAGGCCTCGATTGAGATCAGCGATATTAGGATGTCAGATGAAGGGTGGTACGAGTGCTCCGTGGTCTTTCTCGACTCCTCGGATGAAAGCAACGCGACAGGAAACTGGATCCATCTCTCCGTCAACGGTAAGTAGAATAAATTGGAGCTTAGTATCTAGTGACACGCAATAATGTGGTAAATTAAATGTGCACAGATTGCCTTCTAAGTTTACTCTCTTTAAATTGTTGAGAGCGACTTCTTTGTCTATAATAGCCATTTTATATTATAATATAATAATGGAAAAATCAGCTTTCAATTTTGAATGAAGATCACTTTAAATAAGCTTGCTAACTACTTTAAGCTTGGTAATCTCAACGTTCGGGAAGTGCCAGCCAGCTAATTACAAAAACTTAAAGTCGATGAACTAAACATTTTAAAAATCATTCAATTTATTATGAAGAAAGCAATGTTCCTTAACCACCCTACTTTCGGAACTAATGAAAAGTTAATAAAGGTTCTTGTAATCTGACATTCCTTATCCAATCATTGCACTGTGAATTTTAATATATACTCTGTTGATCAGTGTTAAATAATCAATAAATAAATCAACACATTTCTAATGTACACATTACGATGTAAAAATCTACTACTGTATATTAATATTACATCGCATCGTCGAATATTCGTGACAAATTTTATCAACTATTTCTATCACACAATTCCGCGTAAATATTATTTTTTCAAATCGCATAAATAACCCCACTATAGCCCAGCCTTGATCGTCTCGTTTCGCGTCAACACGGAACATTTAACCGACTTGTATTCATCGTGGCGATGTGTTGCAAAAACTCAATCTGAAATCTGTTTGTTAATCTACTTTGCGAGTCCCGACCCCAGACGACCGTTTGTATTCGGACGTGTAGCAACAAGGAAATTTGCTTTCGGTCGTTGTGTTGAATTTCAGCAGCTGCGTTTAGAAGTTGAAAGATAAATCGTCCGCTAAAAAATCTTTCCTATAGCTATGCTTGGACTTCGACAGCTGATGATACAGCTGATGATTCGCACGCGATTGCGTATCTTTAAGAAATTTAACCGAGAGGACAGTCGCCCTAAAGAGAATCACTGTAGATTTACTGTTCACTACAATTTAATTAATATACAGTCCAAAGGCGTGGTAAAGTTTGTGTTTAAATGTTTTAATGTTGATTACGCATAAGATTTCAATTTAATTCATATCAAATACAAAATTTAATCAGTTTATATCTATTATATAAATGCTTTTAAGAAACAAGATACTGAATCAATGAAAATGTAGTGAACTTGATTCATCTCATATTTGATCCCAAACGCAAAATATTAATTTTATCCGATAATACATCCGGTCAATTAAATTTTATTAAAAAACCACACTCTTTAATAAATGAACGATTTTTCTGAATTTTTTATTTCTAAAAAAGATCCCCAGTATTTAAGCGACTATTGCACCCCTGAGTTGATGGGCGATTGAGCGATTTGCGAGAGGCCGACCGAACACGAGAGATGACCAAACAAGATAGTGTATGTCTGACGCTCTGCAGTTAGTATCGTCTCATATAATCCAGTCATGCAATGCAGACTTGCTACACTTGTTTGGGTGCGCGTAGTCACCCGTGACGCAATCGTCCCTGATTCTGCTTCGATAGACTGATGGTCGCGCAGATCAGCAACTCCTTTTAGATAAAATATTCAGTCGTCGACTCGCAGTAAATGAGACGCGACGAATCGCTGAATTGTTATTAGACTTTAGCTATTAGTTTCAGTTATTAGACTTCTTTTCAACTGGGCTGTTTAATTGCGATCATTTACATAGTTATTTTATTTCGTAATTTTGCTTAGTGAATGCATAATTATTTAACAAAAATTATATTACGCCGTAATCATTTTTTAGTTTAATTATAAAATATGTAGATATTTTATTTTCACTGTAACTATATAAAGGTAATACAAAAATGATAATACAAAATACTGAGAAAAATGCTAGTTTATAAACAACTTTTGAGCTAATACAAATTCCTGTATTTTACTATAATTTATTAACTATTGTAAAAAAAATCAAAAGATTCACTCGTGATCCAAAGGAAAATGATATTTAAAAAATATAATACTTATTATTATAATACTTATATTATAAAAATATTATACTTATTATATTCTCAATATAAATTAATATTGTAATAAAGTATTCGCGTATAAATATCAATACAAGCTTATGCACGTATTTCGTCGCTGTTTAATGCCTAATATTTTCTTTAAAATCTAAGAATTATACCGCTTTTATTTTCCCGCTCTTTGTTTATTTATAGACATTTTTGATTATACCAAACGACTACGAGTCGAGATTTCATCAATCAAACATTTATTCGTTCATTCTCACCATCCCTCCTTCGTAGTAGCCTCATTTCTCCTCCCCACCCTTCGTCCCGCGTCCTTCATTGTCCGTCTCTTTTTCTTATTGCTAGTCTACTGTGGGGGGTCAGGGGCTTAGCTCGGAATTTCGAAAAAATAGATGACACGTTTTGTATTATTATTTTTTTGCTCTTTAAGTCTACGTGAAGCTTCGCGTGCGTATCTCCGCAAATTTTTCGACAAAATGGTCAAACGGGTGGAGTATTATTCTAAAATTTATATTTCCTTTAAGACTATAAAAAAACATTTTAACCTATAATTGTGTAGTTTTATCCTCCAAACCCCCTCGTCCTTGACTACGCCACTGCATGGCTGGGGTCATAACTTAGAGAGAACCAAGAGAATCAGTTTTCCTCTCCTGAATTAGATGATGACGGATAAAGTCTTACTTCATATAATGATCCAAAACAATTTATACAAAATCTCGCAAGAAATAATTGCTGCTCCCTTTCACCCCCCCCCCCCCTCACCCCTATGGATAACGAAGAAAAAAGATCATTTCATCAGAAATGATAAAATATCTGTTTAGTTTTATCACATTTTTGTGTTATTAAATGCATGTGATATTAGAAATCAATTATTTTTCTCTATACAAAATCACCAACACAACGTAGATAGCAATTTTGGATCTGCCACTGCATATCCGACTAAACTTTAAGTTAAACAGGTGGCTACATAGCAGCAACTAGAAAATATTACGTATTATAATTTGATAAAGATATTTTTATATGTCTTCCCGTAAAATTTCTTATTCACCAAGGATAAGGGAATTAAGCTTATTTTACAATAAGTTTAGTTTCTTGAAAAGATTTCCGATTTTAGAAAAAAATCCGAAAACATTATCTGTATTTGATCTCCAGAAAAACAAATTAAAAGAGTCAGTAAAAATGTATCCGTCTCTCAATATCATCTGACGCCTTTCACTACCCTACCCCGCATCCGACCCTGTTCGTTTACTTATATAATATTCTATCATATATCTTTTCTTCTTTCTCTTATCCGCTCGCACCAGTTCGTATTATAATTCATCGTCCTTACTATAACCGCCGTTATATTCATTACAAAACCCAATAACTCTAAAAAACAAACGATCGCTGATGAAATGCGCTCTAAATAATTCTTATTGCATCACAATGCATCGTTACTTTCAGAATCCGTAATTAAAAATAGCTACTCGTCTGACATTGTCGGTCATTTGTTTTATTTTATTCAATGCTTTTTCGACACAATTAAACCGCATTATATATTTAAAATCAAATGAAGGAAGCGGAAGTCATCTAAGCACTAAGTTCATTTAACTTTTAGATGAAATTGGGATCCATTTAAGCTTAGGAATATTTCCTAATTTTTGTATTATGAAATATATTTTAAAAAAGTTAAATTATTATATTTAACTATTGGCGTTCTTACACAGCTCTTATTTACTAATATTGTGTTTTTAAACATTTGTACTGATTCGTGTTTAACTTATCAGTCACCGTATCGGCTAGTATTGCTAAACGATAAGCCTTTAACGATGGATCTGAAATATGGTGTTGTTATATTAAAGTCGACCATTTAATATCAAATGGAATTTTGCTCAAGACAATAATTCTCAATCAAATAATTCTTCCGCATCCGTGATTGTTGTGTTGTGTGAACATTGAAATCACGTTTACGTTTAGCTGAAGAAAGTAGTTTTAAAAACTACAAATATGCGTAGGCCTATTAGGACCTATAAGTCGGATTATAAAAGAAACTATATTTTATGAATATATGCTTTTGTTAATGACATTTAAAATAGCAAAAAATGGACTTTGCATCTTATATAGATGCTTTTTCTCAGATTATCTACTATGAGAGAAAAACTGGTATTACCAAGAAATCTATTTTTGCTGTTGTTTATTCGAATCCATGTGATAAAAATTAAATACATTTATAGCAGCAAAATAATACTCAAGCAAAATGTAAATATTTCAAAGTTTCTAGAAAATTAATCACCTGTTATTAACCATTAAAAAGCATATACGTATGAATACAAAAGCATTTTTGTTTACTTCTTAGTTTATTCACCAGTTGCAATATATATCGTAATATATATTTTCACTTGTAACTTTCAGTCAGTAAAACAAAAGTATTATCGGGCTTTAAATGGATTTTTTGGCAAAATATGTGTGAACAGTTCTCCTACTGTAACTTGTTCACTGGTTGATTCTATTTCTACACCTAGTCTTTTACATGCAATTGAAAGAATAAAATTAAATGAAAAAACTTTAATAAGTTTAGAGAATGCTTACTTTCAGGCTTTTGCTAAAATTTTTAATTCTCTTGATAATCTAGTAATTTTACAATGTCAATATTATATGGCTTATTTACCTTTACGTCTAGCGATTGATGTAAGAAAACTGAATTTTCTAAATAAGATAAAACAAAATAGAAATCAGCCTACGTATTATTTTAAAAATGTTATTAATGATGAATTTATTTCCATTTGTAATCGTTATGGGTTTTCATATTTGAATTCAAATGTTAATTTTAAAAAAAGTTTGTTTTCTTATTTTGAATCTACCATATTCTGATTTTTATTATTTATATTATGTGACTTTTGATCATAATTTGATATTTGAATGTTTACTAACTTAGTGTCTTTTAAAATTATTCAGATTATTATTTTTTAATTAGATCTTATTAGATTTAATTCTAGTTGTTGTAAGTTTACTCTGAATCAAATTCTTATAACATTTTCCGTGCAGTGCTATGGCACTGACAAGGTGCACTATAATTGACGATTTATTTATTTATGGTTTTTTCCACTATGTTTATACTGGTTTTTGAGCGAATTAAAGATATATACGAGATATTGATAACTAACTAACTCTTTGTTTATAGCTCTATTGCTGTTTGTTCGCTATCTTTGAGAAATCAAAATATATAAAATAATATCCATAATTATTTTACAAAATCTATTAGTGCAGCAATTCGAGCAGATTATAACATTTTAATATATATATATAAATATAGATTTATATTTTAAGAAATATTAAAGCTTAAAATTGTATATTATGCGTAATATAACGTCCGACTGCCGACTACTAAAGTGTACAGATTAAAGAGTTGCACAAAGTAAAATACATTATATGATATATTGCTTACAGTATCATATTACGCGATAGTTTATGTTAAAATAGTATATTATTTGGTGAAACTGTGAATTAATCGAGTTCGTAAGTTTCGCTTGTTTCTATCGAAACTGCTGAATGAGTTTAACAAACTTGCCATTTTTGTGTAGGTTAATAATTTGACCACTTTCACACGCATTTAATATCTTGAGATCCCGGGTGGATGTATGATCGTAACGGTAATGTGGCAGCGGGATCTTTCAATTCATCCCTGTGTTTAGGCGGCTGGGTCTCAGCGGTGGGGGGAAGGTGTGAAATACAAAGTGCACCCTCTACCGAGTAATAATGTAGCGGCCAATGGCGTGCGATTCTATTAAAGCTAGCTCCGCCCACTATTGTTAAGGAATTTTTGGCTCAATTTATGAACAATGTTACCACTCAAAACCAAACCTTCGAGAAATTAGAAAAATAACTTTTAATTTTTAATTGGAGAAATGAATTGTCATACTTTATACATTGCATATTTAATATTTTTAATAAAACATATATTGTATTTTAATTGATATTTTATGAAGTTTATTGCGTAAAATAATAATGAAATTAACATTTTTATACTTAGTAATTATTTAATGCAATAATTTCATTAAACAATAAAATGTTTGTTATAAGGTTAGCAATAGCAATATAAATTATACAATAGTTCAATATACAATGAATTAT
>JAQIXG010006093.1:0-10677 GCA_034700105.1 Oconnorella tubifera
GATACACCTTTATATAAGTTAAGTTGACATATTGAAGTATTCAAAGCTAACAATGAATTGGTGTTAACAAGATAAATATAATCACAGAAAAAAAAATTGATATATACATGACATAATAAAAATGTGACAATATTTAAAAAAAATTTAATTCATTTAAAATTTATTTAAATTTGTTTCATAAAATAGTCTTTACATAATTTTAATGCATAATTTTAAGGTCATTAAAGAATAAAATATGTACTTTAATAAAAAATAGAATAGCATCTTGACGAAAACTTTAAATTGATCATTGTAGTAAGTTTTCTTGGATAATTATTATTTTTTGTACAATAATTGTATGCAGGATTCACTGATAATTACACTCAAAATCTGGAAGGTTTTGTACTTATGTTATATTTTGGTATTTCCTAACATTCTTTTTTATTTGATTCATAAAGTTGCTTCTTTTCAAATTACTATTTTATTATACCTATTTGCAGTTATTTTTTTCAACTGCGATGTATTTTAGTGCAATAGATATAACTAAGTTGAACCTGCTGTATAGTTTTGTGAGCAGTCACGTTTGGTCCAGCCCTGCATACTGAATTGAGGCAATTGTAGACCTTTGTCTATGTCCACCGGTGTATCAATCCAGCCAAAGTATAGCGTATCCATCGTGTAACCAACTGAAAGCACAGATAAAATATTTCTGTCACAAATGTGTTCATTTAACGATTTGCATATTATTGGTATCTATTTATAAATCTTAAGTCTAAACAGTTGCTGAACAGAAAAATTACTGCTAATTTCTAGGAGAAATAATCTCTTATAATACCTCGGCCTTTTTATGTCAACATATATAATTTATTTTCGCTTGATTTCAATCAAGAGAAAAATTACATATCAACAACGTATTTATTTCCCATCAACACACTCATTGTTTCGAACATTATGGAATGCAAGAGAATCTGACTCACTGGCTCATCATCTCTCTCTAGTGCGCAAATTATAAATAAAGGAATGTATTTAGATTACTAAATCTAGATTCCCATTTCTAATCAAACTAACCCCAGTCAGTCATTAATAGGATTTTAGGACTTGAGAATTTATTACTATTATAATGCTTTATCCATAAATTATAATTATAATCAGATTTAAAGTAATACCGTACTCGTTGCAGTACTGAATATTAAGGATTATCAATTATTAAATCCGTTAAATCCACAGATAAATCAATCATTGTGATCATAAATTCGACACTGTCTCTAATTATTCACACTGTTCGAGAATTGAATTACAGAAGGAATTATTGCAAGCAGTTAGTTTCTTACAGGATCGATAGGACTTTATAGCTTGCAATAAAAGATTAAGTCCGATTTAGAGTCTAGAAGTATCAAATTATAAAAAATTTAAAAACTGGAAGATAGAATATAGAATTGTTCCCATAAACAAAATATTTAAGGCACTAATCTAATTTCATAATTTTTATAAAATGAAAACGCTACCTTAAGAGACTATATTGAAATGATTTCAATGTTAGTTGTGAGTCAGTTTACAAATATGATTTACATTTATATGAAACGTGAAATAACTTTATTTATCAAAAATTATCCAATTAAAAAAGGGAGGGAGTAAAGACCATCCACGAGCAATAGATCATAGATAAATATATACATTTTTAACTGATGTCCAACAGAAATAAAAATAAATTGACACCTTAGATGCACTAAAATCAACATTTTCCACAAAAATACAGTACCGGATATATTCCATCGTGTTAAAAGTTTACTATTGTATATGAACTCGTTCTATGGGCACAATATTCTCAATATTATTTTCATAAATATCTTTCTTTTCTGATTTGACAATAACCAAATATAAACAAAATTTTCGAGGAGCATCCATCCCTTTCTCCATGTTTCCTCGGTCTATAGTTTCCTGTCAATAGTTCGATAAAACCTCGCGAGACAAAGCGAGGAGAGAAAGATCTTACTGAATTATCTACTTGTGTTCATATCGTCAATCGATAACGAAGCTCTGAAATTGGATCTCAGTTTTCACAGTTTGGACGCTGAAATTATTGATCAGTGCGTAATGCAAGTGATGGACACGGGGAGTGATTAATATTTCTGTGATATTGCATTCAAATTTTTATTGCATGCATTGTAACCTTCTATAAATATGATAATTTAGATATACTGCATTTAGGCATATATTGTCCAGTAAATCAGTACAGTTGCGACTAGAGTAATAGCACTTAGGATTTATTGTTATTTTAAAACTAAATATCAGTCACAAACTAAAGATTAAAATTTAAAACCGGCAAAATAAAATAAAAACAAAGTTTAAAAAGCTTAATTACAAATAAGATTATTGAAAGAAACATTGAGTTACTTCCTCAAACTATAATTTACATTAGCTGTATCTACAGGAATGTTAAAAATCTGCTATAATTTAAGGTTTTTAATTTTAAAAAAATAGTGCAAAAATTACTACATTGACATGGTAATTTTCAGCGCTACAATAGAAATTTTAAACCGAGGATCAAAGGATAACTTTTTAAATCTTATTTTACATTAGAAAATTATAGAAATAAATTTAAATAACAGTAATCTGTTATTTAATCTATTATTATTTATTGTTATTTAATTTGTTTATATTTCTGCACACATTATTTGTGTGCAGATGTATTAAGAATTATTTATGCTGCAAATTGACTAAAATCTTGTTTACTTACAACTTTCAAACATCATGGGACATCTCTGAGTATCCAGAGGATATTTCTGTAATCGCATTGGACATGACAGAGTCGCAGAAATTCTGAAACAGGAAATAATTACAACTTTTAAGTTACGGTTAGAATTAGAGTCACGTTATGCATTTTCATGAATTAGCATAAATTTTTGATAGTTATCAATACGTTAATTTGTAAGTCTAATTTATGAAAAGATAAAGAATACATAACTAATGACAAAATCAAAATGCATCAGGTTCTAATAGATCAATCGTTGTTTTTCAATTAATCACATCCATTGTATCATAATATTATAATGATCCATATAAGAAAAGTAACAGCTGAATTTAAATTGCTTAAATGAGTTATAAAATTACTTCATAACTTTTCAATATTAAAAGTTTCCGCAACTTTTCTTAGCGAACTATTAGTTGATAATTCCCGCAACAAAAATAACATCTAAAATAATAGTTGGTACTTCTCGAAATTCCATGATGTTAGTATTCGATACATTTGGTATTCGATACATTCAATATTCGGATCTTTTGATATTCTACACCATTTCATACTATTCTAGCCGAAATACTTCGGTAGTGATAAAAATAAACGGCAATTTGTCTCGGTACTAATAACGACATTTCAGTTATCAAAAGTATTCAAGTTGACAGAGCTCCCAGCGTTAAGTGAACTCAATAATAGAAACAATGCTAATTTATCCTGTCACGAATGACTCGCAGCAGACGTCTGTTGAATTGAGCGGTGAATGTAAAACACGTAATGTGATAGTAGTCAAATTATCCGCAGTGGGGCCGAAAAATTTCAGCATTAAGTGGATTGCATCGAAGGAGTGCGGTGAAGATAATTCATTTAGTGAAAGAAAGGGGATACAGAATTAGTTCGAAAACTATTTACGTCCCACGCACGTATATACATATACGGTATGTTGAAATAGGAGTGAATAGCTGGGTAGATACAGATATATTATCTGTAAATTGTGATTAAAAGAATACTAGGAAATTACCTAATAGGTTTTTTATATATGATATGATAAATGAATAACCAATTAAATATTCCTCATTTAATATCTTTATTACAGTAATAACAATAACACAACAAATAATGCAATATAAATAATATTGTTGAAATAGGAGTGAATAGAATAAAGTGAATCTGTATCCAAATTCACGGGCTTAGTAATAGCCAAGTTGAATTTTGTATAAAAATAAATAAACTAGCTCAAACTAGGAAGGGTTAATTTTAAATTTTAGCAAAGCCTACAGTAACTAATCTAGATTGTAACCAAAATTAACAACAATAAAGGTAAAATCAGAGATTCAACAAGAAAAATACCCAATTGTAATGCAATTTGGAAAAGCAGAAAACAAATTGACTCTAGATTTAAAAAAACACTGGGTTTGCTTACTTTTTCTTTAAAGTAAAAAGTAAATAAACAATAATCTTGTTAATTAGTGACGGTATTATTTTCTTAATAATTAACGACATCTGAGAAACTTCATTTTCATTAATGAACTTTGCTTTCTTCCGTAAAACAACTCATCAGTGCATCAAAGATCATTTCTGGATCTCGATCGATCTAGATCCCCTGTGACCCAAGCAGAGTGATGCCATCCATCTGACGGACGTCCGTCAGCCTCTTAAGGCCTTCAAGTGACTCGACGCTTTTATCAGCTTTAATATTTCAGAGAGGAAGAGTGTACTCCATAGATGCATCAATGATATGATGATAAGTTGGTTCGATTTCTTGGTGTACTATTGTAATGTAACATTTATTAGTGCGACTTTTATTAGGCAACATTTCGTGAATATTTGAAAATTTATTTATAAAACAAACTAAAATTGATGCAAATTTTAAGAAATGTCAGCTTTCTAGGTTTACATTAATTTATGCAACAGGATAATTGTACAAAATAGATAAACAATATGAGCAAAATATAAAGTAGTAGAATCATAGAAATCAGTTACTGAACATATTTTCTTGAAAGATGTGAGAAATTTAAAAACGAAAGTTATATCGCAAAACCCGATAATCATTATTATGTGATATCCAAAAGACGAGATAAACAGACTGGTCGGCCCAGAACGACGTAAAATTATTAATCGGATGTTTTAGCGAATTTTATCAATAATTGAGTATAAACTTGATGTTAATTTGATATATGATATAGTATATAAGCAAGTCTTAATTGCAATGAATAGATCAGTCAAAAGGAGATCAACGCCTAGGGTAGCAACCTTTAAAATCATCAACTACAGTTCGTCATCGCGTATCTATATTTTAAATAAATCAAACTCCTGAATTATTTTTCTTCCTATCTAGATCAAGTGTCTGCAGAGTCAAAACGAAGCGATATTTTTCGTGATCTGTCTCAATCACTCGTCTTTGTGAGCACTGATCTTAAGAAGGATTAGTTTTGGTCGTGACTAGAATGATACACTGTCGTGATCTAGACACTGGCGCAGATTTAGACAGAGACAGATTCGCATGATGACAGTATGTCATCATTTTTCATTTTTAGAAACAAATTTAGATCTGTTAGCATTGTCAGTACAAGATATTTATTTTCCTTATTGACCAATAACTTTTATTTATAGATTTATTACATTATATACACGGTATAGTTTATTTGAGCAAGAATATGCAAATCGACATATACCCATATAATCATTCAGATGCAATTTTCGAATAACTTTCATGTACATACAGACTGGTAAATTAATTCACTGAAATACATTGCATTTGACACAGTTGATCTGTTTTCATTGCTTACTATTTATAGTTACATGTTATGAACTGACTAAGCAGAAATCATGTAGTAAGAATATTTAGCTTTTGACGCCTTCATAAATAACGGTGCACCCAGAAATAAAACTTGAACACATTTATGTTCCGGAAGAAAAATTTGTGCTATTAAACTGCGTGAAAGAAATCATAATCGTCATTTACATCAGCGTTTGCCATATAAATAAGCTTTGAGTGAACGACAGAAGACATTATCCGTCGCATGAGCTGTATTGAATGACCGCTACGCAGCTGAAGGGGTCTGCCTTGTTAACGCCCGAGACATCACCGACGACGATTGAAATCGTCTCAGTCGTATAGTCATCAGCTTCAGTGGTCCATTGGTGTAACAGATTTAATCAACTCATTTTAACTTCTCCGCTCCCCTTGATCTATAATTACTTAGAGATAGATATATAATAGATGTTAATTTTGTCCGTGATATAAATTTTACTGTAAATCAGAAATATAATTGATGATAAAATGTGTAAAGGAATAATTTGAAAAGTGATTACTAATACCATACTTATAGCAATGTGATTTAATTAATAATATTATTGCTGTTAAGGCTTGTTTACGATTGAATTGATTTTGTAATAAAGATTAATAAAGTTTTTGTTAAAATTTATATTAGGTGCACTATTATATATCGAAAACAATAAGGAGCAAGTGTATAACTATAGAAAGAAAATTTGCATGACACCATCGAGCAAACTGAGTGCAGCAGTTGAAGCTGTTACAGTGACTTTTGACATTTAAAAGAAAGCTGTTCCAGTGAACGTATCGAAATTACAGCAATTATAACAGTTAAACGAAACATTGACAAATTACAGCTTGATTTCTAGATGTCTGAACGGATAAGACATTTTTATGCTCAAATGGAGGTTCAACTTTCAGTAACTGCAATTACTTAATACTGTAAATGACGATTTCCAATAATTTCGATTACGAATTAAAATTATTCACGTTAAAATTAATGGTAACTTTATAGTACAAACTTTATTATAATGGTTTATTATTGTAACGACAAATTTTAATGAGATTGAACTGATATATGTCAGGAGAATTTAAGTTAGATACAATTTATCGAATCTCTATTTTCTATGAATAATAACTGGATTATTAAAGTACGAATATTTTATATATTCATATCAGATTTTATCATAAACAAATTTAAGCCTTCAAATTATTTTTAACAGTTTACTATTTATAATGAGCAGTATTTATGAAATATTCAGAGTAATATTTTTAATATGACATATTGATTGTAATATATCAAGTTTTCTAAACTCTTGAATAATCCTGTATTAGAATAAGCTACATATATAATGTACACAAGCTCCTAGCAAGTTTCAAATGGTTACACAATATAACAGTACAGCCAAGCAGCATCAAGAAACTAAGAAATTTATGAAATTCTGGTTATATAATTATTATTATTTTCGTTCTAACATCATTTGTTTTCAATAAGTTAAAACTAAGATTGTTTCTACTTACTTCGTGACGTACCAGATATGACCGGTTGCGTTTAGTCTCATTAACCGGTTGTTGACGGTTACTTCGTGGAAAGTTGCCCCTTTTTCGTTCCGAAAGAAAGTGTCGGGTATCCAAACTTTTTCTAGATTAGCTTCACCGAGTCGAACCTCGATAATTTTGTTGTGAATCGGTGGATAGACGAGTCGCGGGTCCCTCCAAGCCTGACGTAAATACATGCTCACAGAGTAATCCTATAGAAAAAAAAACTAGGAATAAGATGAATTTATTGGAAAAAAAATAACTCATTTCCCAAAGAGAAGCCACAGAAGTACATTTTGTAGAGTTTTAGATATTTGTTTGCAAACTAACGTCACAAGATTTTTTTATAAAATATTATTCAAATTGATACAATAAGTCCTAATGCATTTATTCTGCGTTTTGAATAAATCAATAAATTAAAATAAGTGAATATGTTTTGAATTTATAATTATTATCAGATAGCCAGATAAATGGTATTTATCAACAGTAATGAAATTAAATAGTGTGAAAAAGTCACTGTTGTTATTTTGAATTTTTTTTTCAACTATGACACTTTATGATAAATATTGTAGAACATAATACGAAGAGAAAAATAATCTCCATTGTAGTACATCTCTTTGCATTCACGAAAAAGATATTTACTGTAGTAACATTTCAGTTTTATGTGATTATTTACGATATAAAGTTAATCCAAAACAGTGATGACTATTCTAAAATATAAATAATAAATGACTCTGCGGGAATTTTTAACATAAATAATAAACAAGTACTTCAAACGATTATCTGTAGGGTTACTTTGAATGAATTTTCAAATTTAGCTTCTATTTCTCGCGTGCGATCACGTGTGGACTGAGTGCATAAATCACTTTATTCTTGAAACTAAATGATCGATGTTATCCATTGTTAAAAGATAAAACTCAATGAAGAGCTAAAGAGAATGAATGAGAGGAATGCATTCACTGAGAAACTATTCATTGTATTTGATACAATCTCATTTATTACAAAAAATTCTTGCTTGATTATTTCCTGGATACAGTCAGTGATCCTAAACTTAGAATCTTTTTTAGAAATATGTAGAATCTTCTTCGTTACTTTTTGTATAATTAATTAAAAAATCCAGTTAGAAACGTTCGTGTACAATTGTAAATTTCAAGTATGACGTTAACATTGAGACTATAATAATTGTTATTTCTTCGTCGCAATTTGTTGACAATTTTAAAGTGTAGTTTGAATAAAAATGATAGTTTTGTTTAATTTATAACTCTTCTCATAAAAACTTAATTTAAATTTAAATCTATCGATTGCCATATTGTATGAACGACGCCGACTATATATCAGTCAATATACGGGAATTGAATCCGGATCTTTTGCGTCCGAGTCAATGCTCAATCGTTTCGCTAAAGCGCTTTTCATAAATGTGGCCTTTCAATATATTTTATTCTTTTTGTTCTATTATTGAGTAATTGTAAAAAGCTTCAGATGAAACAGTTCAATATCATAAAAACGTCATCGTGTGTCGCTGTTATCTTTTTTGTGCTTTATATTATCAATTAATGTGCAAAATCGTACCTTTTAAATTAACATTGAATTTTTTAATTATTACAGTTTGAAACTCATTTATACTTTAAATGCATTATTTCCTTTTAGTGAATTGTTTCATTATTTTGTCATAATTTGTTCACTGTGCAATATCCATGATGTAGCTTAGTTACTTGAGAGAATACGTTACACATTATAATGTGAACAATACTGAAGGCTCGTCATAAGTAATTGAAATCTCCATTGAAAATTAAATAATATTAAATTATATCCTGATTTGAAATAATTAATAATTTTTAATAATTTCATGCTCAATAATTTAAATTATTCAGCAATATTTACAAATTCAGCAATTTTTGAAATTGTATTACTTGATTGTTATTCGAAAATGCTTAAAATAATTGTTAAATCAAAAACTAAGTTTTTTTCCTATTTAATCTTAAACGTAACTAAATTAATATTCCTGATCTATAATGAATATCAACAAGTCAATTTTTTAATAATCTTCAGTCTGCATAGAATTTAATTACTATTTATTATCAACATAAATCAGAAAATCTTTAACTTTTCTGTTTGTTTAATTATTAAATAAAATTGTGTATACTTACAATTTTAATAACTATATTAACTTTGATTAATCTTAATTTTGATTAATATTATCAATTTCAGTTAGTTATTTGAGTACTTACAATTTGTACAATAGTTATAGTAATTTACTGCAATTACAATATTCTGTCATAACCTCAATAATCGAGTCAATATTTCTACTTATATCATCTTATATATGTATATATTTTGCTATGTTTATTAAATTATATTATGCTCATTATATATCCTCTTGTAAATCGCTACGGCATATTTTCTGCGGCATGATCACCGCAACGATTTACTCTCTGCGCAACATTTACACTTAACAATAACGTAATGAATCCATACGTTTCAATCTCTGCAGAGTCAACACAAAGCAACCGGATTCAATTAGTCCAGGGACCTCGACTCAGTCCACCATTATTTATCCAGGTCATCACGATCAATAATGATATACTCTCGTAATTAAATAAACAAAAATAGAAAGAAAAGTCTGTGCTTATACCATTGTCTGTTCGTTGATTGAGTAGAAACTGTTGGCGTAGATACCAAGTTTAACTTGAGTCGGTCGATCTGAACACAATTAGAGAATAAATGTCACGAAATTATTATACATTTATCAAATTTAATTCAGATTAAATTTAAGTGTTTTTTCAAAGTCGCGTTCGATCACGTTAGAGATTCAACTCGATCGAGAATGAACCCAGACGATTCAAAGGAAATTTAAAACCTATAGCATGATAACGTCTTTCTTTAATCGAAAATCTGCAGAATTTATTGTAGACCTGCATTTTTGTGTATAGGACAATCATTAGACGCCGTTTCAAAGAGTTGTTTTCTTTCATCTAAATGTTTATATTACGCGCATCTAATCATTCACTTTGCACATTTATAGTATTTTATACGTTTAATTAGGTTAAGAATTCAGTTTAAAATTCCCATATTTTAGCAATAGAGGTCTATATATACGGTATTTAAATTCTTTTAATAGTTTTTAGTCCATTTTATATATTTTTATTTTAGCAAGCTTTGTCTGCATGGTTTGGTTGTCTTGTCTTGTTTTAACATAAGATGACTAGTTTTAATCATAAATAATTAAATAATTAACAGATATAATTATTATCAATTATATAACTGACATAACTATTAGAATAATTATTTTTAATGGCAATAATGTTCACCTTTCATCGGCGGCTCTTGATCGTTGTAATTTATCAACAAATTAGTTATCACTTGTCTTGGACTGAAACAAAAAATAAATTATTTAAAATCAAATATAGTAAATAAAAGATAGAAATTACATCATTTACATTTTCACCTACAAATATACATATATTGTATATTATACAAAGAGCCTTAAAAATTATATTGAATATGTTTGCAAAATTTATTTAAGGTATTTGAATAGTTTTTAAAATTTAAGAAATTATTTGGAAATTAGAAACTACATGAGAGGTCCTAAAATAAACAAATATTGCAATAATTGTAGTTAATATATATATATATACAGTAAATATGCTAT
>JAQIXG010006094.1:0-10676 GCA_034700105.1 Oconnorella tubifera
TTTAATTTAATGAAAGTTTAATAAAGAATTTAAATATTAAAGTTATAACTATACAATTTTTCAAATGAATTAAACATAGCGACATCTACACTGTAATACAGTATGAAGATATGAAGTGTAAAGATAAGATGTGTAAAAGAAGCTGTTGAGGGTAATGAAGGGAACAAACAGATTGCCTTTATACGATTTTGTTTTCAAATGTGGGAGATTAAATTATCTCCTTTTAAAAATTGACAGAACCGGTTCTTTCCAACGTTACCAGGTAGCGGCCGCCCGAGAACGGCAATAACGGTCGACAATGTTGAACAGGTTGAATTGCTGGTGCTCCACCAGAAAGATAATGCCTCAATCGAATTGTACGCAGAGACAAATAGCTCTTGAAGTAGGAATCAGTCAATCATTGGTTAAGAGAATTATCAAGAGTGATTTACATTTGCAATGCTTAAAGAAACGACGCGCTCAAGAAATCACTGAGCCTAACAGACAAACACGATTGCAACGCTCCAGTCAGCTTCTGAGGTTGTATCTAGCAAGCCTTGTTAATTTTATATGATTTACTGATGAAAAACGGTTTACTGTGGCAGCACCCAACAACAGCCTGAATGATCGCATTTACGCACACAGTTCCAGCAAATCGCCTTTTGCTCACTCGACCAACGTTCAGCAAATCTCTGATGGTATCTGTCGGTGTCTCTGCACTGGGTCGTACGAATATCTATTTTATCAAACCGTGTGTTAAAATGACTGGACAATATTACCGAGATGTTTTACTAAAACTGGGCCTTTTGCCAGATATTCGTGAGATAACGAAATATTTCATCTTCCAGCAAGATAGCGCTCCTAAAATATGGAGTGTCATGCAGGAAAAGGTATACAAATATCGAATGCGTGATGTCAATGAGTTGCGCCAGGGAATTGTAGAGGCAATTCTCCACAATTCACAGAAAACTCCCTCCCTTCCCACCCTCCCCCCCACTGGGGTGGACTACTTTGCAGACTTTGCAAACTCGTTTAATTTTGTCAAAACACTGATTTGGAAGTGATATGTGATTGATTACTAGCAAGAACATGTGAAGAAATTCTGTTTCTACAATCCTTTAATTTCTTCTATATATCTACAATTAAGATAAATTGTGGACACTTCATAATTTCTTATGAATATAAATTATAAATTTATTTTCTTTCCAAAACAGATTTGTGTAATATTTGTCAACAATACTGCCCAATTAAAATTAACTGCCTAATTATACATAAATTAGAATTTTGTTTCATCTATAAAATGAGGCTTGATATTGCTATTTAAACAAACATTAAAAGTTCTAAAATAAACAGTTACAAAATTAGCGCTCTGAAGTGCGCGCAGTATGACATCACTGACCAAATTGTGACGCAGGTGACAACTGGTACTGCGTTTGCAGGTCAAACCGTGGTAACCCAACTTGTCAACTAATGCGCCACAGCAGCACTTCCGCAACCCCGAATCTAAGGCCCACAGCAATTTTCAGAAAACTATCAGCTAGATTAGGCCAAGTGATGCAGAAAGCAGCGCATTTAGCTAGATACCAGAGCACGAGATGCCAAAAGATGTGCCGATCAGCAATCATCTACCTTCTATGGTACACCTTTTGCTGCCACCTCACACACGATCTGATCCCATGGCCGCTGTTTTCCCCTGTTCTCTCCCATTGGTTCAATAACTCCTCCAAGCCCAACCATGCTGTTTCCGCTCCGTCTACCGCAAAAGTCCGGGATGGACAGGATTTGAATGGGGAGAAGTTGAGGAAAGAGCTCAGTGGCAGCAGCTGCAGATGACAAAAAGGAAGACAGTGCTAGCTGTTGCGCACTGAGGACTCCCACTTCCGCTCTTATCTTTAGAGGGAGACAGGCTTGAGACCATAATGACGGGGTTAGGTTAGTGTTCAGAATTAGTGCCAGGGATGTTCGAAGTATGGCATCAAAGGAAACCAGCTTGGGACTTTTTTCTTCTCTGATTTCCTTGTTAAATGGTTCCTCTCTGAGTCTATGGTTTGTCCTCACTGCTTGGGTGGAGCACGTGTGATCTTTCCTGATATTGAGGGACGTCTGCGACATCGTCCGTCGACGGTTAAACAGACGTTAAACCATTATTGATTGATTGGAACTGGAAGATCAATTAGCAGTACGAAGTATGCTCAGAAGCTTTGTTATTGCGTAAGCATTCCGCAAGAGGTAGAGAGCAGAATGAGTGGCAGTGAGGCTAGGCGACTCATCATAACAGCCAAATCCTCCCTCTTACTTGTCAGTGCTCTGTTCACATCTGATCCAGTCTGGATTGGCATAAATAGCTGAGGCCCTATGCGATCCAATCTTGCCGATTTGAGGGAGTAAGTCCAATGACCTCACACTTAGAGTAGTTGAGTGAGAGACCACATGCTCTTGCTCCCGTGTGTGAACCCGTTTGCTTGGGATCTTGTTCCAGTCTGAGAACATGACCCCAATGACACATCTAACCTCAACCACAATGCCCAAATCATCGAGATGACCCGATACAAACTGTGACAGGATGTCTATAAACAGAAAGTTCATAGCCAGGCAGAACTTTCTGCCTTGCGGTGAACTTTTTCTTAACAAGTTTTTATATTATTCTGACATATTATTATCAAAATCTCCGTTCTGTATTTGTATTGGTTCCCGAGATTTTGTGACCAGAGGGTTGGCCATTTTTTGTCACGTTTTTAAAAATGCCATCAAAAACGCCTTTATTTTATCAAACAACAATGAACTGCATGAACCAAATTGCTAACCATATAGTAAATTGTCCTATTTTTGAATAATTGTGATAGTTTTAAAGTTACTAGCTGTTAACCATGCAAAGAAAAATTGTAACATTATGTCCGAGTACGTATGGACAATAAATGTACTCAAAGTAAATGGCATTTTTACATGTGCTCTGCACGGCTCCATAACAAAATGTACCAGGGCAAAATGTACCATGACAAAAAGGACAGTAACTGTTGATGTGCCATAGGAAGTAGAAGAGAGCTGACAAAAGTACAATCTGTCTCAAGCACACTATGATAGTGTCATTGTTAACTATAACCAATAAATCTACTTGGATCATCTGGGCTAGTAAATCTTGAACTATTTTAACTGTTCATTTTTAATTCTAATATTTTAAAGCTATAAAAACTAGAGATATTAGTTAAATGAATGCTTATTTTGCATGGCTTTTAGATTTCATTACAATTTTTTATAAGGGCTGTATCGAATAGTGATTTGTATTATTCGGCCGAATACGATTACGAATAGGGACTCGTAACTATTCGGCCGAATATGTATACAAATACGAATAGTGATCCAGTATGCCAAGATAAAATATTTTTCAGTAGACCTAATAATAGTAATACAAATAATATTAGTAGGTTTACTAGTAAACCGCATGCTTGACAAATTTGACAATGAATGAACCAATTGCTTGCCGCACGCTCAGCCCACTGCTGTGTTGTTGAATAATATAGTGTAAGCAATTGAGCATAGACGTCATACAGAAGTTTTGCAGGTTGATTTCACTGTTTACAAAAGGTTGACCTAATTTTACTATTCATCTTCGGTTGCGGCCAACTATTAGGCCGAATACGAATGGTTCATTTAAGGCGCTATTTGGTGCCGAAGCGAATACAAAGCGAATATTCGATACAGCCCTAATTTTTATATGCATTTACTTCATATTAAGTTAACAAATATGACAAATTGAGTGTACATATGAACTGTACACTCAATTTGTCATTCAATGGCTTTTATTATTTTGAATAATAGAAGCCATTGAATATACTTGTTGAAATTTGGAGCATGTGTTGGTTATGCATAGATGTATACATAGCATAAATTTTACAACTCTTCTGGTATATGACCTTCATGGTATATGATCATGAACTATAGGTGTTGTTTTTTACGTCGCAAGTCATTTTTTCAAACTTCAGACGCCAGAAACACACACATGTCATGTATTTTATTTATTTATTTTGCCCTTATTGCCAGAAAATACTTTAAATTAATGAAAATATTGTATTTCAAAGCCTTTGCATGCTCCAACTTGACGATAATAGAATTCAAAAATTGACTCGGATAAAATTATGACAATTTTCTTTTTTCATGTTTAACGGCTAATAACTTTAAAACAACAACACCTAGTCGAAATCTGACATAATTTTTTTAACATTTAGGTGTAATTTACTATATGGTAGCCATTTAGCAAACAACTAATTAGTTGTTGGCAAACAACTAATTACTCCACGTAATTACATGGAGTAATTAGTTATTTGGTAAAGATATAAAAACGAAAACTGTATATTTTTTACAGCATTGTTGAAAACGCTGACGACCCCCTAATCACGATACGGCTTATATCCCGGGAAGCAATAGGAAAAGAAAACTAAGATTTTGAGAACAATATTTCAGAATAATATTACATAAAAAAATATCAGTC
The DNA here is from genome assembly GCA_034700105.1 of Oconnorella tubifera. NCBI lineage: Eukaryota > Metazoa > Annelida > Clitellata > Enchytraeida > Enchytraeidae > Oconnorella > Oconnorella tubifera. The sequence goes on from JAQIXG010006094.1 coordinate 4,466, forward strand.
AGATCAAAAATGGTCACCCGGAAACTTGTTCAAAAATTCATTGAGTGGATATGGAATGAGATGGAATTTTACCCATCCGTATAAATAACACAGATCAAACCAAAAGACCAAACTAAAACACCAAGCTAAAGACCAAAAGAAGCGTTTACAGATAGCTCTTCTAACTGTTTGATAATTGAGGATCCATACAGAATGGTCTGCCTTGAATAATCTGAAATTATTGATTCAGTTTGCTGATGCAATCATCCCACCCTGCCTAATAACGACAGATGAAAACTTTAGAGATAATAATAACAAAATATTTAACAACAAACATAAATAGATCAATATATAAATTAATTTATCAAAATCGTCAGCAGTTTTTTTGGAAAAATCTAGAACAGGATGCAAATATCTTCATGGTCTTCAAGAATGAAGATCTTGATTGGACTGTGTTGCTCAAAATTATAAACTTTTAAAAAGTCGAAGGGATGACCTAATAAATAATAATAATAAACTTTTCAAATGTTACTAATGTTACTAATTGCAAATGCAAGCATGTATGCATATATGTCGCATGCATTTGCAATGTTATAACATTGTAAATGTTTGTTACTTGACCCATTTTTTCATACAACCCCTGTTGCCTGAAAAAATGTCATTGACAAATATTTAAAAAATAGATCAATCAATAGAAATATAACAAAATAAATGAAATATTTCATTTCAACTATGCTACTATTATTTTATTGGCTTTGGCCGCTCAAGTTTATGCTCTTTGCCATAGAGAGTGTCCAGAGTTAATCCCAGAAAGACAAGTCCAGTACCAATCCATTGTATCACTGACATGGGATGACTGAAGACAAACACGGAAGCTAGGATTGTAAAAAATTTACGTGTTGTTGTAATAATGCTGCAAGTCAGTGGACCAAACAAGTTGATAGTCCTAAAGATGAAATGCTGCAATATAAGAAAAAAACGTTTTGCACAATAGACCTGTCTGAACAACATTTAACGTTTAACATTATTTAACATTTGCATAGAAAGCTAATACAAAGTGTAAGATCTATATCTCACTAATCTTCAAGAAAAATATTGTTTAATAATATCTAATACAAGAGTGTAGATAACACTGCTTGTTTAACGGTATGACAGCTTAACTTAAATATATTTGAATGAACACCAGAAGTTAATCATCTTTTCATGCATTTTTATCTATTGATTTTGAAACTGAATTTTGCAATACTATAATGCTACAATTTAAATAATATGCAATTTCATTTAAAGGATAGTTTGTCTGACCATACAACCTGTACACACCAACTAACTGTGTGAAGCCGTGAGATGGTATTGCACAGTCGCATGACTGGCATCTGTACGTATGGCTGCCAGCTATCCAGACGCAAATACGAAATTGTCACAGAGGATGACAATTGCAGATATACAATAATTTTTACAAACAAAATCAAATTTTGAAGTGCCAGATTTAAGTAGAAGCGATAAAGCTAGAGCAGTATTTTTAAGTGGTGGCAATTCCAAACAAATTGAAAAAAAAATAAAAAGAAGTTTTCCAAAAAAATGAATGTATTGTTCATGCTTTGTCCTAATTTGTCATGCCAGATTAATAAATGTAGGCTACCTTTGTGATAAAATGCTTAACAATGATTAAAATGTAGGCTTAATTAGCCTAAGCCTAAAAGTTTGTTCTTTGCTAAGAAATAATTTAAAGCAAATAACATCATTTATAAATTTTGAAGAAAGGGAGTTCATAATTTTATTCACAATTCAAGGAGAGTAGACTACAATTAATACACAAAGTATAGAAGACCGACTTCTATAATTTGTCCTATTGACAGTGTCCTATTGCAGTGTCTGGAATTGTCCTAAACAGAAGTTGGCAACCCTATTTATAGTAAATAGCAATATTAACTAAATATAATAGTGTCAATTTATTAATAATTTGATTTACTTGTTATGTTGCAGCAAAAGATATTTGACACTTAATGAAGAATAAATATTTTGATATTAACTAATAATTAGCTTCAGACATTTTTAGGACTTTTTTCTTAAGCCCTTCCCAAAACACATAATCTACAAAGCATCACAGAATTTTATAAAAAATGAACAAAAATAAGTATTATAACCTTTTTTAAGACACTTCATTAGACTTTATACAGTTACTTACTCAAACTATATTACGCAAAATTAAAGAACTTAATTTTAACCAAGAGTCGATGGCTCGACACTTCCTTCAATATTTTACACTTGGCTCTGATTCATTATAAAAATTAATATTCATAATGTATACAAATAGTAGCAAGTAGGCTTTATCAAAAAGTTTGCATCTTCATTGCTACACTTTTTACTTTTTATTTAAATTAGTACAAAAACAGCGAAAAAATAATGTCAACTAGTAAATTTGCTAAGTTCTGAAAACAACGGGTTATTCTAAAAACTCGGTAATTACTTGGTATCTAGTATCAGTCTTAATTTTTTGAAAGCCTCCATATTCCTTATCAATCTTAATAAAAAGTCGTATGCTAGTATGCATCAGTCTCTGTTACAGAAGCCTTTTTTTGCTAGATTTAAAACACTCATTTTAATTGTGCATTTTAATACACATATTAATTAAAGCTGAAGACTTTGCAATGCAGCAAAGTTTATGCAACAAAAAATATTTTTTATTGAATATTTTCAAGCCACTGACTTCATGTCACAGAACCTTAGGTTTCCGCGGAACCCATGTGGGAAATGCAGCACAGGGTTGACCACCCCCAACAAGTAAAGCACTAAATTGGGACCATCATACATCTTCTGCCATTTGACTGAACGTTCCTGTAATCTGCATGGTGAGTATAAGCAATCCCAATCACCAGCTTGGTATGACACTTGGTCGCACCTTGTTTTAGCTCGAATCAACGTTGTGTTGGAGGAGATTACTGTGTGGGACATTGATATCGCATCGCTTCTCTCAAATCAAATCTTATCCTACCGTCTCCTGTCTACTATAAGAAGAATTAAGATCGGGGTCCTGGCTGACGTCTATTAGCATCCAAGAAGAGGACAAGAAGATGATAATTTAAAATGATCGAGAGGATGCTCTTTGGAAGAGCGCCTTGATTATCATCTTTCTTATTTTCATTCAAAATCACTAGCGTATTGTCATCAACTGTAATTACTCGCAGGGATCACAACAAATGTCTCCCACTGTTAATGGATATTTCCATAGAGGTTGCTATTACCAGTGCTATTGGTTATACGCTTCAAAATATTGCCCTAGATAGCTAGAGTTGTTGTCTCTGATGTTAAAAGTTCCCATCATTATCTCTCCTACTCTTAAACAATTACATTGGATTCCAATCAGACAGTGCATTCTTATTAAAATTGCTTCATTAACTTTATAACTTTACATCATCATCAGTCTTCCTATCTTATTGAAATCATCAAACCTTATGTTTCTTCTTCTACTTACTCATTATTCTTCATATCTACACATGTTCTATCTTAATTAAATAATACAATAATTGAATTAGTCATGAGCATGTGTGTTCGAAAGATCATGCACCATCGTCAAGGGACGATGGAGCATGTGTGCCTCAACTGTAAAACAGACGTTAACTCTATTGATTGAAGATTGCCTAAACGGTGAGTCTTCAAAACCTAGCACAAGACTAAACAGTTTGGAATCCTTACTTTCAGCTCACACACTCAAACCACTGCTAAAAAGTGATGTTCATCTTTAGAATTTTCTAAAGTTTGAATAATATGAACTTGGCACAAATCTTATCAACAAAAAATTGTAATACATTCTCATTCTGTAAATGAAATGCAGTGCACCCGATTGTATTTTTAAAAAATTGGCTTTTAAATGATACTGAATATCGTCAACATATTTGTTAATGCATATTCAATCCATTTTTGTTGTGTAAGTATGAGCTACTAAAGCAGTAACTGATTATATATTGATAAGTATCTAACCTGTCCTATGGCACTGCACACAGAGAAAGCAATTAGTTGATATAAGACTGATGGATATTTGACAACAAATAAGATGAACTGAATGCCTTCACCAGTTATAAACAATCCTAAATTAGCATTAAAAAACATTATTTGAATTCTTCTTAATTAAATAATACAATAATTAAATTAGACATGAGCATCTTATTAAATAATACAATAACTGAATTAATCTAACACATCAACTGACTGTTTGAACATGATAAGCTTAGATCGTACAGCGCTTTTCTGTCAACTGCGGCCGATAGATTAAAATCTCTGTCAAAGCAAATGTTAAAATGTTCATAAATCTTTAAAAATGAATGAAATATACTACTATCAATACATTGGTAGTCGAACAAAATGGTACCATATAAAATGGTACAGAAAAAATAGTTCGGGACAAAATGGTACAATTACAAAATGGTATAGGAATGGATGAAAAAAATGGCGCTGTTTACAGTTGTTTAAATTGAGTCATTAGCAAGGCCATTAAATGTTTAAATTTTATTTAAAAATCTTAAATAAATGAATCTCTTGAGATTTCTCAAATTAATCGATCCCTCGCCCCTCCGATCTGTTCCTCGTCGCGGCGGGCGTCTGCCATATTTGCAACACCAGCTTCAAACTCGTTGACTCTACGGGTGTGCTACTCAACCAAGGGCACAGTAGAGGATATCTTCCCTGCCCTGACTCGGGCCGCCTTCCCCTCCCTTTCACCAGTCCCGGTCCCTCTTCTGATTCTATTTCTTTTGAGCCATCGGCACATGCTTGTGCTTCTTCGACACATTCCGTACATATCTTTGCTCCTCGCCTTGCGCATCGAGCCACCAATAAGCGGTTTCTGAATGGCGCACACCATCGAGATGCTAGTTTTTGAAGAGAGGATAAGGAATGAAGTTGACTAACCCACCGATTTATCTGCATGGTCTAATTGTTTTGAATTTGGCTGTTGCCTGTTTCAACCCAATAGAGGTGGGAAAACACAAAATCTAACAAAGAAAGTTATTGATTCAATCAGCCTTTCATTCAAAAATGGCCCTATTTTGACACGTCACATCTCCAGAAAAATAGTTTTAAAAAATAGTGAAAGTGCAGACGCTCTAGCTGGAAAAAGGACTTCAATAAAACTGGATTCTGGAGACATACGAAGGGTGGTAAAAGCCCTCAACCAAAGGGCATCCCTTTTTCGTGGGGACGAAAAGAGATCAGATGGCGCCACATCCCTTCTCTTAAGGAAAATGTCTTCTTTGGGACTTTATGTGTCCCGACACCCTGGCACTTTGCACCTTTGCCAATCTCCCTTCGCAGCGGGGTCAGCAGCGTCGGGTGCAGAATCCCGTAAAAGATCTAAGTATGAGGATCTAGTAAGATTTTTGTTCCGGTGGTAGTAGAGACTTTAGGGACATGGGGGGAGGATGCACTAGGCCTAGTATCAGAGCTGGGTGGGCGGCTAGCTGCTCCTACGGGAAGAGAAACGATCTAGCACTTTCCGAAGGCAACGAATGGACATTGCAATTCAGCGAGGAAATGCAGTTGCCATTAGAGGCACCTTACCGCTTGATGCAAAAACTGTTGTCAATTTTAGTTTTAATTTTTAGTTCTATTTTATTGATAGCGAATCTAGTGACAGTTACTTATTATTGTCTAATGAATTATTATTGTCATAATCAAAATCAATATTGTAATTAATTAATTAATTATATTGTGGTATATTTTTAGTGTTAATCAATAGTTACTCTTCTAGAAAAACTGTTTATAGAGTGGATCGATATTAAATGTAATCTATTACTTTTAAATGATATAATATTAAATCTATATAATTTATGATTTATAACTAATAAAATGTTATATAAAAATTACATTAAAACATTAAAAAATATTTTAATATAAACACAATAAACACTATTGATTTAAAAATTGATTTTATTAAAATTATTGATTTTAAAATAATCAATAAAAATTGATTTTTATTGATTATTATTTCCTTTTTTAAATTATATAGTTTTCATAGCTTTTGACTTATTGTTGCTTATTGAATTATTATTGTCGTAATCAAAATATTTATTGTAATTAATTATTAATGTATTAATTAATTTATTATATTGTATTATATTTTGAATATATAATATATATATGCATATGCATGCACATATATACATATATATGTTACAGTCAAAGTGTGAAATCAGTCATTGTACTACAATGACTAAAACGATCAGTCATTGTATTACAT
>JAQIXG010006095.1:0-10676 GCA_034700105.1 Oconnorella tubifera
CAACCAGCAGACAGATGATTTTCTTCTTACTCTGTTAAGAAATCTCACTTCACAGGGTCTGACAAAGTTTAAAATATTATCACTATGAAAATATTATTAAATTTATTAATTCATAAGCACATGGAAGTAAAATATTATCGAGAAAAGATAAGTATGCACTCTTTTCATTTATAAAAGAATTTGCTTCTCTTCATGTTAGTTGATAAATGCAATCATCTTTAGGGCTAAAGATGATTGCATTTATCAACTAACATGAAGAGAAGCAAATTCTTTGACATACACATGTTATTTGAAAATGATTAACATTATTATAATCTAATAACGTTGACTCTCAATTGTCCCGGGCTATAGTCGGATACTTTGACTCGGCGTATGGTAACACTACGAGGCGTACAACAGGGAGACCCACTTAGTCCTCTGTCTTTCCGTCTGGCCTTGAACTCTCTGCTTCAAGACATCCGGTCAGAGTTTGTGTTGGGTTACGTCGATGATTTTGGCATTGGGGGGGAAGTTAGAAGTGTCATTGGGGATGTTCTCAGGCTGGAGCAAGGAGCAAGAGCCAGTGGTCTCTCATTTAACTACTCTAAGTGTGAGATCATTGGACTCACTCCTTTAATTCGGCAAGACTGGATCGCATCGGGCCTCAGTTTCATCGAGTGCTCACTCAGTAAAGCATGCTTGCTCGGTACCCCAATCCAGTCTGGAAGAGGTGTGGACTGGTAAGATCTTACACTAGCGGTTAAGAGGGAGGATTTGACTAACATGGTGAGTCCTTTAGCCTCACTGCCAGCTCATTCTGCTCTCTACCTCTTGGGGAATGCTTTCACAATCCCAAAGCTTCAAATACAAATTGGCGTTTTACGTGAAATAATTTTATTTATAATGACTTTCCCAATAATTAATCATTTTAGGGCATTGGGCCAATAGTTAATCAGTTAATTAAATGCATAATTGCACATGATATATTTAAAATTACATTTATCGTGTAAACTATAGGAATTCAAGGTTTACGATTGTTTGAATTCTTTGAATATTTTCTTGTTCTTAAGTTCTACTGCTATATATATGTTATGATGTTTGCCTGTCCAAGGGCGGATTATTATAGAGAGTAGACTAATATATTATAGTCGCACCTTTAGTATTCACCCGGCCATTAGTCATTAAACTATTATGTGAATTGCTTCTATGGACAATGTTTAATAGTTTGGTTTAAAATGCTAAGTAAATTTAATGCGTCCGTCGACTTTTAAAAACTTGGCGTTTGAAAATATGAACTTGTTTTGTAAATTGTATTCATGAAAAATATTTATTTAGCAGATGAAAAGTTATTCTAGATAAATTAAATTTTCGTGAGTTTTCAAAACTAACCGAAGTGATCAAATTTTGCAATGTCATTCAAAGACCAATGGCGAGAAAGAGATGTTGGCGGAGTTTTTTAATTTGACAGTTAAATTATCGCTACAAAGGAGAAAAACATATATTGTTTAACCTAAAGCCTTTGGCATACACTTAAATTTTAGACGAAAAAATTGTTTATTAATTTTTTGGAGAAGGAAACAGCGGCCCGCAACTAAACATCACGACATTTTGCTATTTTGACCACAGTAGTGCATTAGGGTCTTAACCTGTATTTAAACATTTTTTGCAAGGATCTAACGGTGCTTTGTAAACAGACCGATATAGCTTCATGAATCAAATTAACTCCCAGCCTCTATAGATAATGTTTTCAGGGAAAAAAATAACGACGGACCTTAAATTTATCTTACGAACAACGGCATTTTACGGCATGTAAAATAACGACGGACCTTAAATTTATCTTACGAACAAGGGCATTTTACGGCATGTAAAATAACGACGGACCTTAAATTTATCTTACGAACAACTGCATTTTACGGCATGTAAAGTAACGACGGACCTTAAATTTATCTTACAAACAACGGCATTTTACGGCATCTTGGCCCCAGGGCCTTATGATCAATACGGGGTCTTAAACCTCACATGGGCCAATAAATTGCAACTTATTTTTTGGGGCTGTTGGATCAGTTGGGTCATACGTTAAAGCTTGTGCATTGGTTCAATTCGGTGGGCCTGATAAACCAATGGGAGTTTGTGCTCGTTGGGCCTATTGTGCGGTCTCCGCTAAATATGGGCTGTAAGACAAAGGGTAAAAGGAGTCCTCTGGGTCCTTTTGACATATAAGTTGTTGGGTTCTATGAAATCAAGGACCCCCACGACCTATTGTTCATTAAGACCCTAGCGGTTTAGTTGACTGCAGGTAGCTTACCCGGGATTTATGTAGCTTGCAGAACAATTGAGATTTATAATTAACGTTTCTACGAAACTTTACTTGAACTGAACAATATTCCTTTAAAATGATATTGTATACCAAGATAAAGGGGATTTATAGATCAGAAAATGAGCCCTTGTTACAAATAAATTTTATAATTGTAATTTTTTCAGACGTCTCGTTGTGCCAGAGTGGCTCAATGTCTGGTTATACCTTTTTTTATACAAGCGGTGAGCGTATTATTGTTAACAACTGTGGATCACCGTTTGTTTGGAAACTACCACCTGCTGTTACAATACCATTCAATTACACTAACTGGGATTCAGGACAACCCAGCTGCACTCAATTTGGATCGCAAAACGAAAGTTGCCATACTTATTACGCTGTTCCAGGATCATCGAACTATGGGTGGAATGATGCTATCTGTTCTTCAGCCGTTTGCTTCATATGTCAATTGGTTGTGTAAATGAATGATTTTAAGGCAAACTGTTCAACTGTGATCAGATATACTCTAGAAAGATGGTTATGTGTCGTATGTTCGTAGTTATGTTTCTATAAATTGCATTGAAGTTCATACAATTATACGAATTTTATAATTTGTTACCTAAAAATATAAATATTAAATGTTTGAACACTATCGTTTAATTTTTTATGTAACACTATAAATTATTGTCGTTATTTTGAGCAACTTTCTGAATATGATATGACACAGTCCTTTTATTTGAAAAATGAAAAGATTGTATGTTACGATTAAATAGTATCGATATTAAGTTAATGAGTTGACTTAAGTTTCAAAATTATCAGTAGACCTACTGAAAAATTTGTTCATCGTTGTTTTTTATACATTATTATTGTGTATTATCTTGCAGTAGTATATGTTGAGCTACACTTCAATGCTCAACGTGGCTATATGTGGATGACTTTAATACACACAACATTGTTGTGACACATATCATAATTTTTTCGATTATATTTATTTTTTTAATCACGACAATTAAAGAAAGAATTTTCAGCGTTTTGTATCGCAAACAATATAAGCAAATATCATTATATATTTTTAAAATAAAGTTACGGCATTCCAAAACATGTATAGGCCTATAATTGGTAAATTAGTTTACTTTTAAGCCTACTTTTTGTAAATTTAACAAAAGAATTTGAAAAAGTTAATAATTCTACTTTTAATTAAATATGTGAAACTTAACGTGCTTGCCAAGGCAGCGTGCGATCATAGAACAGTAGTGATTTTATTGATATAATAATTTTTTCATTTTTTCAAATGAGAATTCTAATTTTGAATCTTAATTTTGATGATTTAAACAAATTCAAATCGTACGGCTGTTCGCCTAAATATCAAAGTTTTATTGTATGTTCCCTGATGTATGCAAACGACTATCTGCATTTGTCTTCATCAATATCTATAGTTGCAACTTATAATACCTTAATATAATACCTTTTGTTTTGCTCAGAATTTAATTTACTAATTTAATCTATTAAATTATTTATTGGTGATAAAATAATTGTAGAACTGTTCATCAAAGGACAGTCATTAAGGCTTATCTTAATGCTTGGCTTAGAGCAATTTATCAACAGACTCCTTATCAATGAACTCTTCGGTTCGTTTCGGTCAACTCTATCAGCATTGAAATTTTGACTAATTCTTCTATTTAATCAATTGAACTCACTCTATTTGCAATTTGATTTATTAAATGATTTAAATACGACTTCATGATAATAATGAGTGACTTTCGTGTACGAGGCTTTGTCTTTAAGGTCGTAGAACTTATATATGTTTGTTATATATACATACATTGTTTATAGTTAAATATATTGTTCATAGCAACTCAACGCTGAAACTTTTGGCTTTATTTCTATAGTATTGTTAGCTCGGATTAAGTTTTAATATTTTAAGTAATATATATTGTGCTAGTATTTAAACATTAAATCATTCTTTTAAATAATACACACACACAAACACACACGCAAACACACACGCACGCATACGCAACACACGCACTCAAAACATTAAATTAGCGTTATTGCGTCGCTTTCCCATATTAATCCTATCATTCTATGGGAACTGTGCGAAGAGAAGACTCGCAACATTGTCAAGTATTGAGTATGTGCACTTAAATGAGTTCATTTACCCTTTTTTCGTTTTCTATGCCATATACTTGCATTTTGCCATTGTTGTTTTTTTGTAATATGCTTAGATTTAGAGCTATCACAATGTAATAGTGAGTATACCTAAGTATATAGACGCAATGAGCCTACCTTAAATTAAAACTGAGATTACATGGCGACCGAAATAAGAAGGTGATGAAGGAAGTGAGGAAGAAACGTTTACCGCTGCAGTGGGAGAGGGGGTAACATTGTCCTTTGATAAATTCCAGTGGCGGATCCATAGGGGGGGGGGGGGATAGGGATGATTCCCCTCCCATACATGGTTAACATATTTCTTTTAATAAATTCATTGCATGATTACTGGCTTTGGTGAAATAGTAGTATTCAACTATTTGGAAAAACAGTTGAATACTAACCTCCGGTTTCAGGAGAGATACATACGATCGTTACATAGCTATGTAGAGATTTGGAGTTTAACTAAATTTTGCTGAAATGCGTTTCAGGAGACGTGTTTAGTCAAATTTTAGCTATGTATCGATTTGTTTGTTATCTGCTCTCTGATTGGTTGTAATCAGGTCAATCCGGGGTTATGTTGAGGTCAGATGAGTTTGTCGATAACTAGCATTTAAAGGGCAATGATAATGGCGGGGAATTTATTTTTTATTTTTTATTATTTTATTTTTTGTTTAATTTTACAATAATAAAGATGAAAAATTAAAAATCACAATACAATTATTGGGAAGGGAATGCCAGGTTACAAGAAACTTTACGGCGCACTTTAATGATAAAAACCTGCCGTTTATGCAATGAACTATTCTTTCTATTTTAGGCCTACGGTTAAAATAAGAATCATATCGATTTTTCCCTTATATTCTTCTTCAATGAATCTATCCCCTCCTAATATCATCACGGGATCAAACGATCTCTAATTACCCACGAGGGGTCGTCTACATATTTCATAATTTATATAATAAATCACTGCTCCCTTCATTAATAATTTAATTGAGCTTTTTTATTATGATTTTATATAATTTTCTTAGGTTTGAGTATTATTTTGCGTTGAAATTATGATAAAATTATAGTATTATCATAATAATATATATAAATATAATATACCAAAGAAATATAAGTAATCTAATGTAAAATATTCGTATAAATTGAAATATTTGATCATTATTTGTGTCAGTATTTGGAACAGCCATGTTTGTTTACTTTGTATAGCTCTAATCAGATGTTTATCTAGCCAAAATCGGCGTCATAAAATCCGTACATAAACAACGAGATAAACAGAGTTTTAAGCCGCATTTTAGGTTCAAAAAACGCAAATAAGAGCAAATCGATACATATGTATGGATCAGACACATATGTATCTCTCCTGGCACTGGGGGTAATATGTCCATAAAGTCATTACGCTTCAATAAATAATAGAACTGACGTCATGCCGCGATATATAGAATACGGGTCATGTTACGTCAACAAGCATTATCTACATTTGTTGCGCCCTTGAGCCTCCAACTCAATTAAATAGAAAATTGATAAATAGCTGACTACGGCGAGATTTGAACCGCTGACCTTCTAACAACATCTAAACCATTACACCAAATCTCTCATATCATAAATATTTTACGTACGCCATCTGTCGAATTAAAAAAACTACTTTTTGTTATTACAGAGAACGTGACGTCAATATTAGATCACATTCTAAGAAAGGAAGGACATCACAGGACGTTTGACCGACTTGCAGAGTTGGGCGATATGTTCGGGTCCAGGATGTCCGGCAGTCAATCACTAGAGGACGCTATACGTAAATTAATCAATTAATTAATTAGCTAATTAGTTAGCTAATTGATTCGTTAATTAATTCATCGATTGGTTAATTATTTAGTTGATATAATAGTTAATTAGTCAGATAACTGGGTAGTTACTTAATTAATTAGTTCATTAATTAATTAGGTAACGTGCTAGTCAATTGAGTTAAGTTTATGACGTGTAGGATCTCTCTTTTAATGATAGAAATTGTATGTTGGATATATTTTAAACGTTTATAACTGTGCTGATGTGACTTTAAGCAACAATCAGTTCAAAACTTTTGGTGGGGGTATCAGCTTTTCATATTGCTATAACTTAAATTTGTATTTTTATCAGTAACTGTTGAGTTTAATTGCTTTCTAAAGGATCCAACAAGTTGACTTAATTTAACGCGACTCGAACCCTCGTCCCGGACGTTAAATCTATTTTTTTCATTCTATTAAATTAACAACGACATGACTAAGCTATTTCTACTGATATTCTATTCTGTTAATGATCCTCCTTATCTGACTAAAGGGTGCAACAAGTGACGTCTTTATTGTAAATGACATCCTTGACTAATACTTAAATGATAGCACCGTAGAAATATGATAAGATTCCATTGTACTTTAATCACTTTAATCATTTTAATCATTTGTAATCATTTTAATCATTTTTAATGATTTGATTGTGTAATAATCTTTACAAATATGCAAGTCATCATTAATCGTGTTACTACATTGAAGAGAGTTGAACGTTTCTTATGAACTGATCATTTTTGTTATCACTTGAAAATGTCAGTCCATCATTTTATTATCACTGATAGATTTATTATCAATGATTTTGTTGGTAATTATTAAAGGACACAGCGGGGAGGGGGGCGGCGAGTGGGGGGGGGGGGGTTGAACAATATTTTAATAATAGATTAAAACATATTTTCAATGAAACTAGCACAAATATTGAGGCATATCATTATTTCAGTTAAATCTGTTGATATATTCATTTAAAACTTCTTGATTTGCTAAAGAGTGCAGCAAGTCGTACATTATAGGTGCTGATACATCCATTTATATCTTTAAGTGTAATATGTTAAGAAATGCAATAGCGCTTGACTAAAGGGTGCAACAAGTTAGCGAAACATTACGACTACTAGGATACGAACCCTAACCTTCAGCTTTCTAATCCTATGCTCTAACCGCAATGTTGACTACAGTACAGAGATTCTAACCCAGAACCTGTTGATTCCAGTCGTGTACACTATCCACTATACCAAGAAGATATATTTGAAGTAGACATGTTGTAGACATAAATGCAAAATCTCCACTAAGAAGTCAGATGTAATGCAGTCTGTTACGTGTTCGCTGTTTGTAGAATATATCGCGGATAAACTAGAGGAAGAAGTAGGAAACAGTTGGCTTGAACCTGTCACTGTTAGTTCTTTATATCTTAGTTCGGGTTAGGGTTAGAAAGAGGGTTATAGTATATTTAACCATATTTATACTTTAAATTGATATTGTTTATAGAATCTTTAAGCTTACTCAAACTCTAGTCAATTTTTAATAAAAACTAACATTTACTTTCAGTAAAAACTTTTTTCTGACTAAATTGTTAACTACTGTATAACTAACTGTTACTTTTTATCTGATTTTAATCATAAATTAGAGAATACGCCTATAATTTTAATGATTTGCAAAGGTACCTAAATGGACGCGTGGGGCCGAGTACGGTATACTTCACACAGAAAGGTACAACAGGTCGATGGCCATCATGGCCCTGGGTAACTCTATAGGCACTAGAGGGGAACAGTGGAGGGGAGAAGTCTTGGTCGTTAGAACTTTCGCTGAACTCGAAGCGAACTGTACAAAGGTTCATATGGGGTGGGAGGGTGAGGGTTTTAGGCGCAATAAATGTGTGACTTGCTGCACCCTTTAGCAGGGTTTTAATGCAGTTGAGGTTTTTGTTAATTGGTGTTAATGAGACAGTGATGGAGAGAGACTCACAAGTAGAGAAAGAAAGAGAGAGACAGAAATACGAATAGACGCACTAATGAATATTTTAGATGCATGGACAGACAACTAGGCATATATATTATAAAAGTTTATAAAACTATAGAAGCAGTCAGACAGACAGACAGACAGACAGACAGATAGACAGACAAACAGACAGACAGACAGACAGACAGACAGACAGGTGAACTCTACACTGCTAAAAGTAGAACTTCTTATAGAAGTTTTTTTGATTGCAATGTAAACACAGGCAAGGGGCAAGTTCGTCGTCTACAACCAGCCCTGGATGGGCTACTCGGCCTCAGTGGCCTACAGGAGCACGGGGGCCTCGAGGGCCGCTTTCTGCGGGGCCCGCGCGGCCCTTGTCCGTAGCGTCACGGCTAGGTCTATTTATAGCCCACACACTGGAGTACAGGTCTGTTGTGATTGGCTGCATTTAAATGTAAACTAAATTTACATTTAATACCACTCTCCCCCCCCCTCTCCCCCCTCATATAGATTTTGTATAGATATAATTAAATTTATAAATAATTACTGTCGCCATCTGGTGAATGAAATCAAATGAATATAAAAAGTTTTGTTTATGTTTATTTAGAATTACAATCACTCAGTGAGTGCTACAGAGATACCAGTAGCTAGCATTACAGTGGAGGACGCGGAATTATTACAAAGATTTCAAGATAGGGGTGCGAGCTTGTTTTACTAGAGGGGGGGGTAACTTTTAAGATTTTTTCATTTATTTTTTCATTTCAATAAAATGAGGGGACTGTGATTTAAAGGCCTGGTTTGATAGCTATAATAACATGCAGCTATTTTTATAAATTAATTTACATTTGGTTAAATATCCTGACTGGTTTGTTTATTTTTATTTCTACTTCCGGTCCCCCCCCCCCCCGTTCCCTCGCGTAGGTTGGCCCGTTGAAGTGACTATCAGTATGGAAGCAGAAAACTATCCAAATGTGACGTCATATAACGTCGTCGCTCAGATAAATGGAACGACTTATCCAAACGAGGTATACTTATCTAGAATAGATCTTATCTTCTAAATCATCATTCTAATCATCATTCTAATCATAATTCTAATCATCATTCTAATCATAATTCTAATCATCATTCTAAATCATCACTCTAATCATCATTCTAACTTATTCTAACAATAATGATATTAAGCTAGCAGTCTTTAGTCTAGTTGTAGGCTCATTAGTCAATTAATAGTCTATTAGGCTCAGTAGGCCATTAAGCTATTAGCCTATTCGGCTAAGTAGGCCATTCAGCTATTAACCTGCTAGCTAAGTAGGCCATTAAGCTATTAACCTATTAGGCTTAGTAGGCCATTAAGGTATTAGCCTATTAGGCTCAGTAGGCCATTAAGCTATTAGCCTGTTAGGCCTATGCTTGATATCTCTTCATTCTATTTATAGGTTGTAATATTTGGCGGCCATATAGACACGTGGGACGTGACTGACGGGTCAATGGACGACGGGGGCGGGGTCATGATAGCCTGGGAGGTTTGTTATTGGTTGCATTTACTTTTTGGGGCGGAGTTACCGTAATGAACGCTTATAATTGGCTGAATTTAGTTCTTATTAATTAACAGTTAAAATGTAAATAAATCTCTATCTAATCATTTTGCAGGCTTTCTCTCTGATCAACCAATTGAAATTGAGACCAAAGCGATCGATACGATTGGTTCTCTGGACTTCAGAGGTATTAATAGCAACCAATAGGATTGCTTCTTTCTTTCTAAGTTTTAATATAGCATATTTTGAGATAAAATTATGATTTAAGCCATAAAGCTATATAGTCAAATCCTGCTTTAAAAAATGACTATCTGCTTTGTTTGATGATTATATGCATGGTAAGAGCATTGGACTCGGAATACAGGCTCTTGATTCAAGTCCTGGTCACTGGTCCTTTAGTAAAATGTTATATATTTTTCTATTTTTAAATTGTAATTGTTTACATAGGAGTATGGTTTGTTTGGTGGAATAGAATACTATAATGCAAACAAGGTAAGACTGACTGTCTATAGGACTGACTGACTGCCTGACTGACTGTCTATAGGACTGACAGACTGCCTGACTGTCTGTAGGACTGACTGACTGCCTGACTGTCTATAGGACTGACTGACTGCCTGACTGTCTATAGGACTGACAGACTGTCTGACTGCCTGTCTATAGGACTGACTGACTGTCTGACTGCCTGACTGACTGACTGTCTATAGGACTAACTGACCGACCGACAGACTAATTCACTTCATATTATTAAACTTCAGTCATTTACTGTTAGGTATTGTTAACTTAAATGTTATAAATCTCTAACTGAATTAATCTATAATGATTTTAAAGTGTTGATATTATCAATACTTTAATGAACACGGCATATATGCCGATGATTTTGTTTTAATATCATCTTCTGTTGTAGAATTACAAAACATGTTAAATGTTTGTATCAATGAATTGGAAGCAATTGAC
>JAQIXG010006096.1:0-10676 GCA_034700105.1 Oconnorella tubifera
GAACTCGTGCGAGGTAGCAAAAGCGGCGTACTTGGACAGCTTTTTCGACTCCGCTAAAGCTGCCGCTGCGCCCGACTTTTCTGCCGACCTCTTGTGATTTAATTCGTTTATATAATGTTGATCGTATACTATAATGTAATATTGAAAAGGTCTATTTATAGTGCTTTATTTACAGATTACAGTCATTAAGAATAAAATGATTTTTATATTGTAGTCTTAAAAATGTTACTCTACAATTTAAATTTGTTCATTTAAGCACAATTTCAGAAGCTCAAATAAGCCTACCTTGAAAAGTGTATTTTTACCATCAGGTTATTATCTGATCAATTTATATATTCAAATCAAATTTGTGCAATTTTAAAGGGAGCAACAAAGTTGGAAAAAGCTGAGATTCTGAAGATGACGGTTGATCATTTGAAGGCTCTCCAGTCAAAAGGTGAGAAGATCAGTTAATAATCTGTACGATTAGAATTAAAGATCCTGGATATATCCTGCAAGGGATCTAGACATCTATCACAAGGATCGTTTCTATATTGTTTTGTTTACTATGTTTATAAGAGGTCTAATTTAGCTGGCTCTAAACATTGGTTTTTACAACTAATCATTTATAAGCATAATTTTTTTTATGCTGGTTATTAATTTTCACGTTTATCTAATTCTATAGTATTAAAATGTTATTTAATTTTCTCAGGATCGAATGGCTATGGAGTTGATACCACAACCCTCGCTATGGATTTCCGGTCCGTCGGGTTCAGGGAATGCGCCGCTGAGGTAGCACGCTACCTGGTGGCTATTGAAGGGCTCGACTCCCAGGACCCTCTCCGTGTCCGTCTTATCAGTCATCTTCAGTACTACTCCACCCATGCTCGCTCCACATCCTCAACTCCATCCGCTTTAGCAAGCTGGGGAAGCCAAAACTCAGGGACCCAATATTCACCAATGGCATCATCACTTGTAACACCATATCCCATGACACAAAATATTAGAAATTCAGACCATCGTTCATCCGGTTTTATGGATGGAGGAGGTGGTTTGTTTTCTGGATCGACGGATGATAGGATGAGGTCATCGGCGTATGGATTATCAGGACTCAGATTCAGGAATACCATTGGCAACACAAATGCTTCACATAACATGTGTGCAAGTTCATCGACGAACATGGACGTATCGTCTCAGTCAATGTTACCAGGATTGAACAGTCACTTCATGCATGGTAGTACACAGGGCCCTGGTACACTCATTCCCATGATAGAGAATGGGTACGACTCGAATCCTTCATCATCGTCCGCGTCTGCGCTGCTGCTGCAATGCGTTAAGCCATACAGGCCGTGGGGTGCGGACTCCTTAATGTCATCACTTATGTCCAGTTACTGAACTTTTTAAAAGCAGATAATTTGAATGGAATACTTTTAAATATTTGATGATAACTGTTAGACAAGATAAATTGATAAAATAAATGTGTTAAGTTAAAAAGTGCTCAAGTGTGTTGGATGTAAGATGTTAAGTCTATTGTCATTTTAAAGCAATATTTTTATATATGACATTAAACCGTTTTAGAAAGAATTATATATTTATATTTTATTATTAGTTTGTTTTACTTGCATTTATACTGAATATATATAGAGCAGCAGAATTTAACGAGAATTTAATCAACAGTACAATTATTTTAATAGATCTGTAACCTGCTTAACTTTTATTGCTTTATACTGTATAATATAGTGTATATTTACCCTGGAAACTTTGTTAGCCATGCAGACTTAATTTGTGAAATAATTGTGTCATAATGACGACGAAAGTTACCAAATCTAATCTAGTTGCCTTAACTTATTATTTTGTTCTACAAACAGATATCAATTTAATTTAATACATGCTAAAATCTGCCGAATTTCTTTAAAATGATACGACAAAACAGAAGCCCATTTTTGTTTTGTTTTAGTGAATGACTACAATGATAATGTTTCAATGTAAAATTAAATGAGATTATTATTATTATAGTCTCCATAGTATACATATATTTTGATTAATAACTATAATTACCATTATAAAATTTTCAAATCTCCATTTTTATAATAAACAGGTGCTCTCAGCCTTTGAGGGTAAAAAGTATTTTTCAGTGAATTTATTCTCCTCTAGAGGATAATGTTTCTATGATGCTTTTGTGAGTCCGTTAAGAGATTACCGCGCAATCACGTGCATGCATGACGCGCTTGATAAATGCGCGCGCATCGTCGACAGCCGCCTATAGAACGTCTAATATTTATGACCATTAATATGCTTGATGTAAAGTGTTCATGTTCTCAGCATCAACCAAGGCATCTGGCGACCTTTCTACCAAGACCTTTGTACACGAGCGATCATAACTTTCTTTGTTCACAAATTAAGCTGATGAACTGCAACCAAGTGCTTTATTTAGACGAAAGATAACGTAGAGTTGACCGCAAGGCGTGCCGTGATACTTACCCCGCAGCTGGATTATGAAGTGTCCGGTGAGTGGTGGAAGTAGCCGGTGAGTGGTGCGGTCAGGCATGTCCACCCCTACCATACTGTGTCAGGGTTTGTGATATTATCATCAGTGGGTGCGAAGAGTCAGAGTGAAGGACTTGGGGTTAATTTTCGAGTTTATTATTCTCTCAGAATTAATGACTTGGTATTATTGGGTGAAATTGGACGAGATAATTGATGAGATAGATAAATAAAAAAATTGATATTTTTAATTTTACTACAGAAGTAATTGTTACTTTAAATAAACTGATAAAAGTACTGTACGTAGTATAATGCACACAACTTATAAGAAAGCTTAATTCAGTTCAAAGTTTAACAACGGACAAGCAATGAACGATTTAAGCTTTCTTACTAATTTTACTACCGAGTATACACCAGTATTTCTGCAGCATTGTTTGGTGCAGCCTTCATGAAATCAGTCTACCACCATGTAAAAATATCTTAGCGTAAAGCAAACAGAAAAGTCATTTAAAAATGAAATAATTACGATTTGAGGAATTTAAATTCGACAGCACCCCCCCGCCACGAAGAAAGATTGGCTCCTAACTAACAAAGATAATCTTTCCTTTACTGGCTACAAAATTAATATTGTCAACCTTTAATGGAATTTGAGCAGTATCTTATTAACTCTAAATAATAAATTATTTGTAGACCGGCAGTGAAATATTTAGGTATAGGCCTACTCTGTCACAAAGTATATTAGAGAATGGCAATATGCCCAACAGCTACATATTATGCCTCTTGATATTTTTAATTCTGGAGCTGGTCAACATACTTATAAGTTATATTAAAATAGTATACATAACATAAAATGACATGTCATAATTATAATATATTAAGTCTCTAAACGTGACTATAGTAAACATTCATCTAGACCAAATATAATAAATGCTATAACAGCAGCACATTGTAAATCGTTGTAATAATTATAAAAAAATATAAATTATTTTGATGTAGGTTAATCATTACACGCAATCATTTATTTCATCACAAGCAGCTATTTGAGGAATAAATGCCTGTCGTTCAGGGCATGTAAGACTAAACTTTATCCATTCTCTACCATGAGGTACACAGATGTAATAAGACCTACACGAGTTGATATCAGCAAACAATCCTGGTCTCAAACATTTCATATCATCCAACTCATTTATTTCATTGTCATCATGTTCTACTATATTTAGCAAGCCTTCTTGCTGCTGATTTTGACGATTTCTAGCCAGTTGATTTCTGCTTTGATGTTCTTCAAGCTGCAAAGTTGGATCTTTCTTATGAATCTCTTTTCCCATCACCTGTTCCTCTCTTTCTTGATGTACATTTGTTTCTGACTGTTGCCTGAACTTTTTTCTTTTAGACAGCTGTAGTTTTTCGTCTAGCTGCTTACCTTCATCTCGGTACTGCAGCAAGGGTTGTCTTAAGCTTCTCTGTTGTTGATACTGCTCCATTGGCTCTTCATCTATCAACTGGTAATACAGCCCATGAACATCAGTCACATGCTGCTGGCTGTCTTGCATTGGCTGATTATTACTTTCAGGCCTCTTATTATACAATATGCTGTGTTCATGTTCCATTTTTTGATGGCTATGTGCTTCAGGATCTTTTTTAACTTTTGGCTTATTTTCCAAATTACGTTTATATTCTAGTAGTTGTTTATTTTTTATGCCATTCATATCAGTTGGACTTTTTAACTGGTTGTCAGATCGCAGCTTTATATCAATTTCTTCATGATGATCGTCTTCACTTTCTGAATTTAAGTTTGAAATTTTAAATGGACGACGTTTATTTGCTTTATTTAATTTACTTTGATAGTTGCTATAAATATTATCTTCAGAATGTATATTGTTTTCTGAGTCTTGTATTGTTTGAATAAAAGTTGTATTGCTTAAGTATTTGTCAAGTATAGATTCAAGCCATTTACCATCAATTGGTTCTGAGGATTCAATAGGATTTTGTTTTCTAGAATATTTCATTTGATCTTCATCATACAATCCATTCACAGTAGTACTTTGTTGATCATGTTTCTTGACTGATTTGAATTTATATCTTTCCCGTATGTACTTCATAAGTTCTTTCTGTATATCATCATCAAATTCGTCTTCAAGATTATGTTGAATTTTATCTGATTTTCTTTGTTTTACTAATTCTTTATTCTCATGGATGTTATTATTCTTTCCTGACTCATCAGTAAAACTATTATAATTACTTCTAAGTTTATGACTGTCTTGTCTAGAAGATTCTTTCAAAGCGTGATTGTCTGATTTATATCCAGCTAAACCCTGATCACGCCACCTATATTTATTCTCATTTATTAACTTGCTCGAGTCAGCTTCAGGTTCTTCTATCTTGTCATCAATATTCTCGATTTCTAAAGGTTTCAATTCAGTACCATACCACGATTTTTTTCTTTCTCTATTTCTTACTGAAGGCAAGTCAAGATTTGTTGAATAATCAGATCGGAAATCTTTATTATGTCTCGAATTGTGATCTAATACATGATTCAGTTTTCCATCATTAAGAATTTTAACAATAGTAGAAAGTAATGGATACCGGCCTTCACTGCAGGTTCCTTTGAAATCATCAAGCTCAAGAGACCATATAAATGCTCCACCAATACCAGTCTCAAGTATGTACTTCGCCTTATCATTAATTATAAAAAAACGTTTAAATTCATTATTGATAGATTTTTAATAATAGCAGTGTAGCATATCAAGATAACTGTAATTCTTTAAATAGATAAGAAGTGTTAGTTTCGAACATTTTATTTAAAATAAATGTTCAACATCTTTAAAATTATAAAGCTGATTTTTGATACATATTTTATAAAAAATGTAACAGTATGCTAAAAATTATTAAAAAACAATCATTTGTAATTGTAATAACCTTATAAGTGATACTTTCAACATTATCAAATCCAATCCATTGATCGTCATGATAGGCATAAGGAACTTTCTGCTCATCATTCCAAACAGATTTCCAACCGTTTTGAAGATTTTCACAAATCTGAAATCAATAATAAAGTACAATTTCATTGGTGTTAATTCTAAATTGGTAAAGTAATTAAAGCGCAACTATAATAATGAAATAAATTGTTACATATTCATATTTACAAGCATTTACATGTATTTTAGTAATACTTCAGCATAAATTATCGATTCTAGCATGTTATTTATTTCTTTTTAGTTAATTTATAATTAATGAGTATTTATTTTATGATTTTAAATTCATATATTTTTTTCATTTTATTCATTTTAATAGACTGAATATTTTAGATATCCTATCTTAGCTTATAACTGACTGATAATTAATTATAAGCAGTGATTACTGACTGTTATCATTCAGGATTATTTGACTATATACTTTGTTTTAAATTACATTATAATACAGACCCAATTGCTATTTGATAAAAGTGTTTAACCTCATAATAGGCCAGGACACCAGCCTCCTGTGTAAACTTGCCAGCTGTGCCAGCTTCACTTGCAGCTGCTCTCAGCCCATGATCTGCTGAGTCAGCTAATGTGAAGCTTTTACCATAAGTTGCAATACCAAGTATTAGCTTGTGAGCGTCAGCTCCAGCTTGCTTTAACCAATAGTCCACTGACCAAGCCTATAATAGCAGTTTTATATAAGTGTCATGTTTTATTATTTAACCAATTCATTCAAAACATAAGACTAAACGGAATTTGCAACAGTCAATCTAAGAACATATTATGATAAAATATCTGAGTAGTATTATTTGACTTATTTTAACTATTTAATTATTTATTTTTTTATTTGAATTATGAATTATTTAATCAGCTTTAAAAAAATATGTAACAAAGAAAAGACCATTAGGAAGCTGTAACATAAATACTGTAGAGCAATTATTAATTATAATTATTAATTTTAGTTCATATTAGAAAGAGCATAAAAGCTATAAAATAATAAAGGGAAAAATGAACAAGTTTAAACAGTAAGTAGCCTATCATTACAATAAATATCAATCAGGCAATTTAACTACACATATTTGTCTAAGTAGCTCTAATAAATTTCACACCTGATTCCATTCTTTTTCGCCACCTAATTCATCAGATCTGGCAAACAGTCCACTGTGATGACCAGTGAAACTATTCCAGCTGCCATGATAATTGTAACCCATCACAAGAATGTAGTCAACGTATCTGATGGTTACAAAATACAATTTAAAAATCATAAAAAAGAAGCAATGATAATATCTTATACAATCATTTTATTATTATTGCTACTTGAATAATTTTCAAAAAGCATTAATGATTAAACTGTCAATACAATTTTTATCTGAAATCTATTTCAAATTTTTCAAGATTTTTCAATCATCATAATGATTTAACTTATCAATAACTAACTACTGCAGAGGTTATAGAAATATTATTTATTTTTATGCTAAAAGAAAGAAAATAGATACTAGAATAGTACAGATAAATAACTAACTTGATAATCTTTCGTGACTCATAAGCAAGATTAATGTAGTAACTACCTCCAGAAACAGCAATTGTTAGTAAAAGTTTATTCTTGCCAGACTCCTGCGATTCATCATCAAATGCTTCCTGTATTTCCTGTCATGCAATGTTCATATATTGAAACATAAAAACTATAGAATTTTATATTACAACTATATATTGTGCTCATTAACAGTTGAGCATAATATACTGTCCATAATAAACTATAATATGTAAATAAGTCTATTAAATAATCAAACACAAAAAAATTCAAGTCACACTATGCGACTTTGTAAAAAATAATTTCATATAATTCATTAACCAATTAAATTGAACTTTATTATTGATACCTGAAGTAATTTACTAAAGAGATATTTATCCTTGGATTCACTTCCTCTAGAACCTGGAAATTCCCAGTCGATATCCAATCCATCAAATTTGTGTTTTCTCAGAAACTTAATTGCATTCTGGATAAATACTTTTCTGTTCTTTTCAATTCGAACCAATGCAACAAATGGATCTGAAGCTGCAGCCCAACCCCCAATGGCGAGGAGAATCTTTAGAGAAGGATTTCTTCTTTTTAAATCAACAGTTCGAGCATAGAGACCTTTAAAATAATGGTTATAAGAAGGTGTTATTAAGCAAGCATCAGAATTCATCATTATTGAATTTCTCTTGTCACAATAATAGACTTACATTGAAACCAATACTGTCAGAAGTAATTCAGTTAAATGTTGTTGTAATAGAACTTCCATGAAGTCACTGTTACCATAGTATACCTCATAGAAATAACTAACATAATTACTTAAAATTAGCAATTAAATTAAATGAAATATCATTTCATATTAAGCATTAGAAAAGATATTACATCTCTGCATCGAGCAATCTATTGCATATTTATTTAAATACACTCATTTTTTTATATTAAAATAGAATCACATTTTAATCAGTTTTATGTAGAACTGAAATGTATACTGACAAACGATGACAAAACATGTCAAAATTTATTAACAAAGATTTGCTTCTCCACTCACAAGACCTGCGGTTAAACAGCAAAATAAAATAAATTTTAAATTATACAACATAAATGTTAACTAATTACCCTTATCACTGTCGTTGGGAAGATCATTTCTACTGCCTGGTTCAAGATTAATTCCTTTAACAATGTTAGCAAAAGTGACTATAATATGAGTACAGAGGTTAGGGTCGATGTCTTCCGGGACAAAACTCCCCGCACCAAGTCTCTGAATGGCAGTTGTGCAGTAGTAGCAAATCATCACCGGCCCAGATGCTAAAATAAGTATTAATTATTATAAAGTGGCATTTCTAATTTCTAAATCATTAATAATAATTAATTATCTCCAATGTTAAATTTACAACAATATAAAATTATGTAAATAGCCAAAGTCAGTAGGTCTTTTGAAGCCACAGTAAATGACATTAAATACTGCTCATAGGGCTATCTTACAGAATTTCTTCTTGCTGTTGAGAAAAATTGTATTTAATGCCATTATATAACGAAATTAGCTACAGGATTTATATATAGGCCTATCTTTTTCTACTAATATCCTTTTCCAAAAGTACAATCTTAAAAATCAGGGATTCATTTTTCTATTTCTTTATCTTATGGATGAACCTTGATTATTACTGAGATTTAAAATTCATGAAATTCAAAGAAAAGATAAAGTAATTAAAAATAATCTAAGACTATCTCAAATTCATTTTCAAACCAAGATCTTCGATCACATATAGGCTACTAGATCATTTTCAGAAAAATTGGGATTTGAAATCCATTAATTGTTGCCTACTCCTACTTAGGAGATTGCCCATTATTGGATAAAAGAGAAGGCTAACAATAATTTCTCATTGTATCAAGAAACAATCAATGCATTGATTCAGTTAAAAGTATACCATTACATTAATATATATCTGATTTAACATAATTTCATAATATAATTTCGTAAGCATATCGAAAAAGCTGAATCTAGTAACACGTCTTTAACGCAAAATGCTTTAAGTAAGCCTATATTTAAAGTTTATACATTTTCAAAGTATGATGCTCAAAGTTAACTTACCTTTAACTAGTTTGGGATCAAATCTTTGATTGTCGTTATCTTCTAATATGATACCAGTAACAATAGAATATAAAAGCAAACATGCATTCCATCTCAAAAAGATAACATTGAAACGATATAATAAGCTCCCACAAATCATAGCCTACAACAGATATAAACAAGGAACAATTTCATTCAAATTGTTTCTTTTACTGATATTTATACTAATTTTAGTCAGTCTGTTTGCCTTTAACAAAACAGTCATTAACTAAATAAGTTAAAAAATGAACCTGGAATAATATTGTCGAAATATGCGTAATTTAATTCAATTCAATTGTTATAATTGACCCATTATACATTTACACAGCCTAAAATTTTATTTAAAATCTTTTAGGTAAATGCTATGATTTAAAATTAAGCCTAAATGTTTGGAGACTGATTTCAATGACTAGATATCATAAAAGGTTAAATCTATCATCTAGCAGACCTAAAGTTAGGTCTATCGGTAATCGATTTCAGCCTAGGTTAGCGATCATATCCGATGGCTTAGAGTTTTTTCAAATCCATATACTATTATCTAGTTGAGTGTTTTACGTCGATTTAATTATAATCAGCCAATATACATATTATTATAGCTAGGTTATTAATTAATATTAGGCACAGGTCCACTGCAGTGTCCATCTGTGCCAACCAAGTTGTTTTGCAGAAGTCATAAAACAAAGTTGAAAATTCACTAGCATATTACGCGCCAGCTGTCACCAATTATTATTCTCAAGCATATATCAATAATTGTCATAAATTAAATCACTTTAGGTCTTCTATCAATTTAGTTACTAAGAGTTTCAAATATAATATAAAAATAAAGAGTATAAAATAAAGAGTACAAAATAAGCCTGAAGTTTTCTACTCATAGAGAGAAAGAGAAAGATAATGAGAAGGAGACGGAGAATGAGAAGAAAAAAAAGGAAAAAAAGCTAAAACCACCACCCACTTCCTATAATCACCATACTATATATACGCCACATGTATTGCAGAGAGTTCGCCTAGTAATTTTTACAATGTTTGAAGTCTAGAACTTTTGATCGATCTAAAAAGGCATGAAAATACTGTAATATGCACCTGCGTGCCTTACATTCATATATTTTTCAGAAGTTTATATTGTAGTTATTGATATTTTCCATATATGTTCTATTATCAATAACTTCATAAAATTGGTTCGATTTGATCTACATAGTCATAAATTCAATGCCTTTGTAGCTAAAATCAATGTAAAATGTAATGATAAAAATCGCGAAGTTGTTTTTTTGTATCTTATTTTCCTTCTCGCAGCACGCATGTGTTTATATTTGTGTAAACATTAATTATTTTTCTATTTTAAGTTATTTAATAATTAATTTATAAAATATAACCTTTAATTGCATTAATTTAATTGTGCTGCAATTAAGTACGATGGAAAAACTGACTGTTTTTTGTTAATTATGTTTCCTTTAAAGAATTAGTTGTATAGCCGTAATATCGCTCATGTACCAGATGTGGCCAATTAGATAATTAGGTTAGGTATTAGGGTTAGGATATATTAATAAGCTTAATTCAAACCTTTTTAATCTTAAAGCTAAAATGATTTAGTTTTATAATTACAAAAAAGTCTATGTATGAATCATAAATCAGC